>JACXGK010001984.1:0-41618 GCA_016801125.1 Novumbra hubbsi | reverse complement strand
TGGGCCTCTGTGAGTCGATGGGTGTGAACAATGATCATTAGGCATAAATAAAGAGTTCACACTACAGTGCTTTAATTTAGAGTAACAATACTTGATGCCATGGTTCCACCTGTGACACATTGTTTGTATAGTGTAAATAGATGAAAATGACATTTGCCAGTTTCTGAGGTAACGTTGGGCAAATTACCCTTTGGCTGCTGAGGTATGAAGACTATGTCTATGTGTATTGGAATTGTAGGACTGTTGACATAGACAGTATAGACTGTTTATGTAAGTCCTTTCAGCAGAATCAGAAAACAATAATCAGTGGTCTGGCCAAAGCAATGTTTTTAGCCTTACGACGCAGCAAAGTAACTCATTGCTAGCGTGAATCAGGAAAAATATTTTATTCAAGTGTGTTTATGACAATTGATATAGTCTAAATAGGCACAAAACAGCTTTCTACTGTAGATTTTACATACTGAACAAAAAGCTACAATTTCTCAGAACTGAGATTGCAAATGATCAGACAGGATTAGGTTCCCATTATTTTTTAAATTGTATTAAATGATACACCATTTGAATCTCTTGAATTTTATTAAATTTATGAAAATAAAAAGGAAATTTTCAGACTTAAGATTGAAATGAGCTGGCCAGTCACATAAAATAAGTGTTCTAGATTAAATTCAATAAGTGAAAAAGAGCATTGGAGATGAAGAGTGACATTAAATTTACCAAGCAAATCCTTTAAAATACTTTGTCTATCCTTTTAAAAATACATTAGAGTCTTTCATCTCTTCAGTGCAGCAATATTATAGAGGCTTTGTCGTCTTTTTCGCAGTTATGCAGTTAATTAGCAGAGAGGAACAGAACAGACAAGAAGGAAAAATAACTTAACTCATTCATTTTGCTGTGATGTCAGAACATCCAGTCCATTCCACTCCCAGATCCTTTCAAACCTCCTCATTACTCCTTTCCTGATGCCCGGGCTCAATAATATGCTTTCTTAACCCCCCAGAAAATCGGATTGACTCATTACACATTTCACTCCGGTCATTAGCTCGTTTACACCTCCATTTGCACTTATTTTCATTAGAGTGTGAGTGATCCTCAGACCCCTGTTAAAACGTTGACCATCATCTAGACATTAACATTTAACTACCTTGTTTTAAGTTCCAGGAAATGCCTTTCTATGTTACAATCCTAACTTTTGTTAATGTATATATATGTATATATATATATATATAGGTTCAGACAGTGACTCAAGAATAACGTTTTCCCTAGACACAAAGCCAAAAGACTGTAACAACATCGTCATGACATTTTTCACATGCAGCTATGTTTTTACCGTGGAATAAACGTAGCTGTTGGAAAAAACCTGTCTAAATAATTCCTCTCATTTAATTTCACCTGTATACAACAGTGTACTCCTGCTACTACAATCACGCAAGCAGAAGTAACCCTGTTGGCAGTGAAACGACATCTGCATGCTCCCCAAGTGGATTGCCTAAAAACCCTGCGCATAATTTCAATCACAGAAGCAAATCACGCAACGTAACCTGGAAAGGGCTTCCCGCGGGGGAGGAACACTGGTGTAACTGGTCACCTCAAGCCCTCGGCAAGACAGCTAATTTCACCGGGTTGATTAGTCCTGTGTTTGCCAGATAAGGCAGCGCGTTGTTACACCCGGGGATTGTAAACAAACGCCATTTCAATCGGCTCCCCACATCAATAACGCTTCATATCTCTTGATCTGCATGGATCCAAATGAGATGGTGGGTGTAGCGATCGGGTTTGAGGCTACCTGCCCTATGGTCTGGCTGTCTATTTCCCCCACTCTTTTCTCTTGACCCGTCCCCCAGTATATATCAGTGGTTTATACTTTCTCTCGCCTATCTCGTTCTCTTTCCGCTCTCTCCTTCTTGCTTGCTCATTGCTCTCTTTTTTGATTCCTCCCTTTCTCTCCAAGGCAGTTGTATAAAGAAGCCCCACCCACCACGCAACTGTTCTATTGACAGCCGAGATAAAGTAAAGTATGGAGGAGCAAGATAAAGTAACAATGACAAATATCACATCGTCAAAATGTGTCCTCAGTGAAGTTAAAAGTTAAACAAAAAGTTTAAAGTCAGATGTGCGTTACGTCTTTTAATCAAGCACGCTGCGTAGAGACCATGAGGTCTATTACTCTTTTCCCTGACACACAGACCACCAGCCCCGGAAAAATAGCTTGCTCTACAGCCAGAATGCCTTAACCCCTTGTCGACCTTGTACCATAGTATTTCCACCAAAACCACGCTGCATAAGTTGTTTTTTGGTCCACGTTGCACACACCAGAAAGAAGTGTACACAGACCGAGGAGAGGGGTGTTGAGTCAGGAAGGGAAATAAGTGTGAGCGGGGAGCCTGGGAGATACAGTGACCTCCAAGACGCAGGCCCCCTGGACCTCCAGTGACCCTCTTGGAGCCCTGTGGTGATGGACGCCCAGGTGGCTGACCGTGAACATGGCCAGGGTGTTAACGGACGGGCCCGGGGCCCCGAGGCTCTTTCCCGGAAAAGCTCAGACACAACACAGCTGAAGTAGGCCAGCGGAACTGAGTCTGTCTGCATCAGAAGACAACATTGTAGGAATTCACCGCCAAAGGGGGGATGGCAAAATGCGGTGTATATGTCACCGGATTCGTTTTTTTACACATTGTTGGCAGTATCAGTCTGTTGAACGGGCGAACGTGTGCAAACTCTTGACTGGAACGGTACAGTGCAACATACACATCATTCCGCTGACTTCTCCTGAGTCTCTCTGTGTACTTCTGAATTTATTCTTTATATATTCTAATATATATATATTTCTTTCTCTCTTGTAAATGTAATTCAAATAAAACAAATTTGTAAAGTAAAGATTTAACCGGTTAGAATATCCCCAAAATCTGTTCATAATTTCTACTTTGAATTAATAGTTAGTTATCAATCAATTAGTACTCAATTATTTTTAAGTTATTAGTTAGTCCTTATTAATCGTTGACCATATCTTTAGTTACGTTCTGTGATCCAGGCCCAGCTGGAACATTGGATTTGACCCATCTTTAAAGTGTCTGTAGTGGCAAGTCACAACTCTCAAATATAAACACCTCAGAGTCGTATTTCAAACTAACTCCCGTCTGAAGGAGATCCCAGAAATCCCCAGGTCCCCCAGACTCCTACAAGGAGGCCAGCTATTCACACCTGCATGCAATCAGCCCTCCCCAAGCATGGGGCCATGTCCGGGATCGGATGGGGGCGGGTAGATGTCACTCAGCCAAGGTCAGGCCTTCTGTGTCGGGTCCCCAGGGCTGGTGACCTGGGTCCTCTGGTGTTATGAGTTGGATAAGTGTTTAAACACCAGTTGACTTCAACTGGGAAGATGAGCTGTCGGACAGTTTGTCATTTTAGAATGTGAAGTGGACTCTTCCCCCGGCAATCAAAATGCATCAATCTGGTTGTTTAGTTTTTTTCTCTGCACAAGGGGGTTTTATACATTCATCAAGATTGATGAGATGCCGATGTTAATTTAATAACTTGTACCCATTTACCACATTATAAAATATATTTCCAGCAGAAGCTACTAGTTTTCCAATGTAAAACATGTGTGTATCCATTACTTAAAAAAATGTCATCCAAATTCAGAACAATCTATGCTTGTGGTTAACTAGTAATGCTAGTTGCTGTGGGATCATATGTACTTCTTGTAATTTTGCATGGAAACATAGGAAATTTGTTAAAGGCTGAATATAGGCTAATCATGTTTCAGATTCAAACCCCTAAGCTAACAATGTAAAAAAAAACTCTCCTTGCGCTAGGCACTGAACCCAAAATGCCCCACTAAATTGTTCTGGACGAGAGCACCTGCTAAACAACTGAAATTAAAATTGCATAGAATTGAAAGGGGAAAATGGCCTCAGCTTTGATTTTCATTATCTTCCAAGTGCTGGAAAAAGCCAAAAGATATAAAGGTCCCAATTTTCAAGAAATGTTTTGTTTTTTACCCAGCCAAACAACTTACTTTACATACCAAACAAGAGTGAATTTCCCTTTGCTCCTAATTACTCTAATGGAAGCCCTCTTTGTGGGCCTGGATGCTAGCAATCGTAGATGGTAAACGGGAGAGACTCTGAGGGCTGAGGGATCCATTGTCCTGGTAAAGCCCCTGGCTTACATTGCCGGGCAGAGAGGACTGACGGTAATTAGTTTAGCCCACTCTGCTTCGCCCTGCCAGGAGAGGGTTTTTACCCAGAGAAAGGTGTCGCCACGGGACTCTGGAGTCAACGCGCAGGGAGGCAGGTCCACCATACTGTGTAGAAAGGAAAGGGATATCGGGTCGGTTCAGAGTAGCCTATTGAAATTCAAATTCCTCACAGAAAAACATGTTCGCTTCAGAATGTTTCCTGACGCGTACAGTGAATGTGGAGCGTTCAATACACTGAAGTCTGCGCGTACAATGACTCCTCACGATCCTTAATTTCGATGTATGAGAACAGGGCTTTCTCTCTTGTTACTTTCCAATCCGATCGTCACCGTGTAAGCGTTTGTTGTGTTTTAGTCACACCTCAGTAACCACTCTGGTTCTCACCCTGATCTCTGCCATTTCCTCTTCGCCATGACTGAATAGAAAGCCCCCCCACCCCCACACTCCTTCTCTTCGTGAAAGGGGAGGCTAAACCTCCCCGGCCTAATCAAGGAGCTCTGAAGGATTGCGGGAGTTTGGAGGCTCATGCCTTTATCGCTGCGGCCCTGACCATCTTGACGAGGTCTGACGCCCCGGGGCTTTTTAATTTGCCCTCCATTGACTCCTGGTTAATTGGGTTGGTTAGCGGCACCCAGACTCCACACCCAAGTTCAGTCGTGTTAAACCTGCATTGTGCTTCTCTCGCACACAAAGGCACTGAGCTTCCTGGGAGGCTGTGAAGGGGGGAGGGAGGGGGAATAATGGACGGGCAAAGCGGAGGGTGAGATTTAGAGATGTGCGGAGGGGGAGGAGACGCGCGGGGCGGGTCGATCCTCGCGAAGAGGAGTTCTCAGAAATGATCCGTCCGCCCATGTGGTCGTATTGTCCCATGTTGGCCTTCGACATGACTACATCTGCATGTGGTTTCATACTGCGGCCCTCACTGTGGTCTGTGTGATCACCCAGAATGTGCACGGTGGCCCAAACGCCCCTCACGGACCGCCACGATTGGTGGGGGCATTGTAGCGGAGGGCGGGGTCACGCTTCCATGCCCGCCGCTCCGTCCCGCTCTGGAGTAACCCTCGCCACCACAGGGGGAACGGACACCGACCGGATGGGCTGCATTACGCCAGGAAAAAAAGCCCATCTGATGGGAGACTCACCCTCTGGGCCGGCCACATTTGCCTGGGTCTCTCCGGCAGAAGCCAACAGATGAAGTGTCCGGGACTAAGCGATGGGATTTCTAAGTGTGTAATCATTTGTTGCTCCACTGGGCTAGA
Source organism: Novumbra hubbsi (assembly GCA_016801125.1). Classification (NCBI taxonomy): domain Eukaryota; kingdom Metazoa; phylum Chordata; class Actinopteri; order Esociformes; family Umbridae; genus Novumbra; species Novumbra hubbsi. Next base: position 36,161 of record JACXGK010001984.1, on the reverse strand, counting down.
CGAGTGAACCCAACGCTGGCTAATTCAGGAAACCCGAGCCGTTCAGAAATCTCATTAGGGCCCGGCATGTGTCGGTGGCGCTGCCACACCATGGCTCTTTTCTCCTGGATCCCCGGCACAAGCAGACTGGGCCGGATTTGGTGTGGGATAATGGTATTGGTTTCACGTCACGCAGGGAGCAGGGAGGTCCATAAATAACCTGACGGGGTCAACGGCTGTCTCCCGTCTCCCTCCTTCTCTCCCCTTCTCCCTTTCAGTCTTTCTCTCCCTTCTCTCTCCTCCCTCTTTTCAGTCCTTCTCTCCTTCTCTCCTTCTCTCCTTCTCTCCTTCTCTCCTTCTTTCTCCTTCTCTCCCTTCTCCCTTCTCTTCTCTCCCTCCTCTCCCCTCTTCATCCTCACTCCCTGCTCCTCCTCTCTCCCTCCTTCCTCCTATCTCCCTCTCCCTACTATCTCCTATCCCTCCTCTCTAGTTCCTTCTCCTTTCTCCCTTCTCATCATCTCTCCTTCCTCTCTCCCTCTACTTCCTCTCTCCATCCTCCTATATCTCTCTTCCCTCATTGTAATTATTTAGTCCATCCACTCAGGCAACTAGAATAGCATTGATCTTCCATTCTTTGTGGCAGGTTCCTGCTGGGGAGGTTGTGTCGGCTGACTGGCTTTCCGGCCTGACCTCCAGTGATGTGGCATCGATGTGATTTTCTGTTTTTGTTTCCCTAAACAACGTGGGTGAACAAGGCACAGTCCCAGTGCCTGCCACAAGAAAGGAGAAGGCCTACAGAGCCTAGGGGAGCAGTCTGTCTGGACAGGGCTGGTGCTGATGGTTTGTTTAACCTTCCAAATTAGTTGCAATTGATCAAATTCAACTCCGCTTGAAAGCGTGTCTGTAAATATTCCTTTCAGTACCATGGCATGGCTTTAATTGTTATTTCTGTTACATAGCATGGCTTTAATAATCCTTTCAGTAACATAGCATGGCTTTTGTAGTCGGTTCAGTAACATAGCTTGGCTTTTGTAGTCCTTTCAGCAACATAGCATGGCTTTTGTAGTCCTTTCAGCAACATAGCATGGCTTTTGTAGTCCTTTCAGCAACATAGCATGGCTTTTGTAGTCCTTTCAGCCAGACGAACCGTTAGTAGTCTAATACAAATATACGTATGGGTGCAAATGTTTAACTATTTACTCACTTCTCGTGTAAATATTGAAATTGACGAAGGCCAGATGACTGGCGGGCACAGACCTCTTGACCGCCCATTGGCTGATTTACACCAGAAGGGAAATACGGAGTAGAATCCTCCAGTGACCAGGCTGGACCACTGGGTGTCAGATGCGTTCTGCTTGGCGTAATCATTGGAACATGACCCCCTTGCCACGGCACAGTCCTAAATGTCTCCACAGGGCAAGTCTAGGTCCAGCACGGGGGGGAAGGATGTTCGTAAAGAGGTCAAAGGTCAAGTAAGAGGTTATAATGATACAGGCCGTAAAAATCAAAAGGGTTTTCTGGGGCATGTATTTAATTATAGTTCGCCAGGGAGAGTGCTGCATTCCTCGGATTAGCATAGCCTTGGAGTTCAGAGTTCAAATCTATGTCAGAGAAAGAATTTCACCTATGAACTTAGAGACAGTAAATAGTACTACTACAAATAATATTAATAAATTAAAACCACTATAACCCAACAGGTTTTTTGTAATGCATCGTTTTACTAAGTCTGTCCAGTGGATAAACATTTGGTTTGAGTTCTCACTCCCACAGGGAGCTGAAATAGCGAAAGCAATGTTAAACTTTTACTAAATCGGCCCGGGCAAATCAACAGAACATGCCCTTTAGTTCCCCCAGGGACAAGTTTTGGAAAAGCTTTTGCAAAGGTGCAGTCATATCAATGGTTAGCTTTGGACGATTCCTGCGGTCCAATTCATTATCAGCCGGTAATTCAGTCGAAGAGAGCCCCACCTTTTCCCAAGCAGCTGCCAATCACATCCAGTCTAACGCGCCCTCGGCTGTGTGCTGCTGATTGGCTAATTACAAAAAACGCCTGATGATTGGGTCATTAAAAAGAGGTGCATGTCCAGGGAGCTGTGTGTCCCGTCTGTCCCAGACCCATAGAGATGCACTCCACGGGCGTAGAGACACGTCAAACAGTAGGGAGAAACCCTAGGTTCTACCAGGTAGACATTCTCTGAGGTCGGGCTTTGAGTGATGTCCGTGACAAGAGAACTAGGCACAGTGCAGAATGAATAGGTTGATATGGGCCTGCGTGTTATTTCATTATGGCCTTATTCTCTTAGTCCACAACACAGCACATGCAACAGCGGTCTTCTCCTTGCAGTGTCACAGTGCAGACGTATATCTTTAACAATCAGAATTAGGGGAACGCTCGAAGGAGGTCAAAGTTCAAGGAAGAGGTCAATGCTGTATACACAACAAGCAGCCGCGCAAAGGCACCGGTGGATCTGCCGAGTTGCTGTTGTGATGCATCACTCGGATTAGCGTAGAACACTGTAGGGTTGGAGTTCAAAGGTCAAATCAGTGAGGTTCATCAAAACACGCTGTCAATCTTCCCGTCGTTATAATGACGCCACAGCACTCCAGCCCATCCACACCTATTTCATTCTTCAATGAGGTTCGGCGGGGGCAGAAATATACTGTGTTGCAACCCTGAAAGTTATAACTTACGAGAGTCACATTGTTTTGATGGCTGTGAGACGGCAAGAACAGCCTACGGGTCGAATCGGCCCAACATGGACCTGGCCTCAACACCATTTATCCCCTCGCACTCATTACATTCACATACTCTCTTTACCCCGGCACCAAGTTGGGCTATCATTAAACAGTGCTGGATCACAATCCAGAATACTAACTTGGACCACTGAGCTCCACCACGCCGGATGCCAAGCTGTTATTCCTGCCTCTGCAGGAATAGAAATCAATATCACCACAGAGAGGGAGGGGGGGAAGAAAACACTGAAATTGGAATTGAGGAAAAAGTGAAAGGAGAAAATCAAAGCAACACGCTCTAAATGTGCTTTGTTATCCTCGGAGCTTCCGCGGTCGGGCTTTGTGTCTTTTCGTTTACTTTGAGCGGTAGGCACGGATCATTATAGGGCAGTCCGGGCGGGTGAGTGGTCAGTTACGACCACCGAAACGGTCAATTGAGATCGCTAACGTCCCTGAACCGATGTTGAACGAAGGCAAAGTCCATCCGCGAGACTCTCTGCGGTTCCGCCAGTGTGGTTGGGGTGGAATGTGTCGGCCAGCGGACGAGCCTCTGGACCCAGGTCCCCGGCCGACGTGCCAAGTGGTTCCCCCTCGCGGCTGGAGGACGGTCACAAGCCGAGAACGCGTTCGCCCGGGGAAGAAGGTTTCAGCCGGCGGCGTAAGACAGTGGCACAGATCGGTGCGGCGGAGGGAGAGGGCATTTTCTCCTACCCACCCGGTTCCTCCTTCCACCAGGCACAACTTTGTTGGTCTTCACCCGTAACATACGCTGCGTGGGCGGTCGGGGATGAGGACCGTCTGGGCCGCCTGGGCCTTTGGCAGCGCCGCCGTTCGCCCCTCCTGCATATTCCACTGTGAATTTGACGACTTCGGGACACAGGTTTATTCGTCCTCTCGCTGCGACTGTGTTTGTCTGAGTGGGGCTTCTGCGTGTTCGTCATTAAACATTCAGACCGAGCAGGAAGGTCCCAGATGTCTTACCTGTACCCGTGAAGCTAAATGGATGTCTCCAGCCCACATTTCTCTCTGGCTAACATCTATACTAAATGCGTCTTTTCTCCATTCTTAGTCTGTCTATTCTCTACTTTCCTGCCTCACTCCATCTCTCTTTATCTCTCTGACTATCACACTCTCTCTCTCTGGTTGTTCTCTCTGCCTCCTGTTTCCACTATTCTCTAGGTGTCTTCCTCTCATGCACCACCCACACATCCCTTCTATGCCAGCATGGAATAACTAAGAGAAAGCGCACGTTGAATTAAGATGAATAATCGCGGTATGTCCTCGGCGACTGTCGCTCATCCGGCCCAGAAACAACCCCTCTGAATGTTATAGTAAAGCTGATATGAAGTGCACAGCCCCACCCCTCAACAGGCTCCAAGCTCCTCTTCCGCCCAACCTGAAGGGGGCAGTGTTCCGTTGTACCGACACATCCAAACACACACACACACACCAGCTAGGTGAAAGCTACTGACGTGACATGACAGGGCCAGATCCCCAGTGACAGGGCGGTGTGACCCTGACAGAAGCAGGTCTTGAAGGGGACAGACTTGCTGGATCCCTGCCCGCCGGTCAAGCTGTGAAATGGTCCTGCGGCCCTTCCCGTACACACAACTTCACGTCGCCACCAACGCTTGTGTGCTCCTCTCTCCGATTCCTCGCCATCTGTGCTCCTAATGAAGCTGTCGTGAAGCTGTCATTCACTCATGAACGACTTCGCCTCACAGGTTGATTGCTGGCGCTGTGCTAGCCTGCGGGGATTTCGCCGCGAACAAACAGCGGAGGGTAGGAGGAGAGTTAGTGCAGCGCTGACTAGTTCCTCTTCTCTTTCCCCGCGTAGCACCGCCTGGTCGCTCCGGGGCTCGGAGCTGATTGAACGGGCTGATTTGAAGACAGACCCGGGAGGGGTCCTAGCTGTAGTCGGACCACATCGTTTATTTAGGTGAGCGCCGCCCACTTGAACCCATGGGAACGCGACAGCGGGCTGAGGAATGAGTAATGACGCGTTCCAGGCGTGACTGTCGGAAGGGTGGGTCGCATGGTGACGTCATGGCAACGGCATGGCAACGGCACACTGCTGAGTCTTCGATCGGAGGCTGCCGGGCCTTCCTAGTCCGGTTCGCATCGACCAAGAAGCCCGGCGATGCTGTGCCTCTTAGTGTACCGCCGACGCGGGACGAGGCATGTGGGACATTGTCTCGTTGTGCACCAGATGTACATGTGTTCCTGCGGTGAGAATGATTGTTTCCAAGCCATGAGAGGATTGCTGCACGAGGGAGGCAGCGGGGGGGGGTGTTTAACTTGTTAGCTCCATTCATTCCCGTGCTTTGATCCCATTATGTCATTAGAACACGTCGTTAGCCGTAATGTTACGTCGTTAGCCTCAGCCCACAGATCCACTCTGAGGAAGATTGGAACACAACACCCGCTGGACGCCTGGGCGACATGACGCGGAATAGTAATGGGCACGTCCGTAAGGCGGGTCTGTCGTGAGTCCCCCTCTCAGCAACCTGCGTGCACAGACACCTCCATCCCAATCACTCCCGTCTCTCACGACCAGACCGTCACACGCCGGTGTCCTAATAATTGCGCCCGGATCGTTCCTCCTCCAATGACCGGGGACGAAAATGCATGCAGATGGATGGTAACGGGGGGGCGTGGACCTGACCGTAGCCACACGATGAGGCCAGGCGCCGGTTCCTCCGCCGGAGCTTGACGCGGATGGAGCTGTTTTCCAAGAGGTCACCGCGGGGCGTCCGGCTGTTGAGTCAGCAGGCCCGGGAGCCAGGGGTGGTTCTGGGCCGCGGAGGCCCCGCCGCTTGGCCTCTCCGCCTGACGCACACTCTCCTCCTTCATGTCCTCCTCTGACTGGAACAAAGACACGGCGGAGCTGGCTAGCGCCAAGTGCCGAGCCAAGGAAGCCCACAGCCACCGCACCGCCGAGCCCCCGAGGGGCCCCCGCCGCCTCTCGTCCAGAGACCGCTAAGCCTGGACAGACACCCGCCACCACAAGGGCTCGGAGCGGAAACACACGGCCCTCGTTTAGACACACTCTCTTTTTCTCTCCGTCTCCTCTCAATCTACCTCTTCCTCTCCTCGTCTTTGCCTAGCTCCTCTCCCTCCCTCCCTCCCTCTCCACGGCTGGCCCACTTGCATGTCGATGTGCTAAACCTATTAAATATTGCCCACGCTGCAGAAATGTGGCATAGTCAAATAACTTAGCGAATTACAGCTTTGCTTTATGTTGGGGTGAAGATGAAACTGCACTATTTATGAGCGAAGAACAAATAAACCAGCTCTGAGGTCTGGTCTTCTAGAGGAATATCGGCTGGATTCCCTCTCTCTTTCCTTCGTCCTCGTTCATACTGAACAAAAGGCATGATCACGAACTCTCACACAAACAGAGAGGTTTCCCGTTATGCCTCACTTGAGCGTGCCAGAGGAGCATTCAAATCCAGGACTTTATTTAATATGGCGTTTTCTCTCTTCCCCCCCCCCCACTTTCGCTTTTACCCGACCCCTCTCCATTCCTCTCTCTCTCTCTCTCTCCCCCTCCCATTGTCTTTGTCTTTCTGCCCCCTCTTCCACCGCCTCCCTCCACCTCCTCCCGGTAGGCGCGGCAGTGAGCTTCTCCCTTGCTGGCTCTGTGCTGTGCCAGGACAAGACACGTAGATAATGTCCGAGGCTACACGGCCCTCGGATCAGCAGGGATTCATTCCCACGTCAGGGCTCTCGTCCCAAGCCAGCAGCATGGCTGTCGTTCCCCCCGAGGGCCGTCCGCCGGAGCGACAAGGACGGAAAGGTGAACGAGGGGAGCGAGCCACCTGGGCATGGCTGCTGCCCGCGAGCCTGGCAGGCTGGGCCACGCTGAGCACAGACCCTGGGCGTCTCCCAGAAGTCCACAGTGGCAGCTTTTACTGTGGACACGGCCGAAGTCCACGTGTAAATTCGCCCTCCCTCTCACATGTTTAGTTTACAGCTGCCATTGGAGGGTTGTGCCAAGGACAGTGTCCTCCACAGCTCAGGTAATAGGACAGCCGGTTTGACCTTCTGGATCACGCATATGGAAGAATTGTTTAGCAAGCATGTCGGTCATTGTTGAAAAATGTTACCCTTTTGCTAAGTGGCATTAGTTATTGATACCATTTTTATTTCACGATAATGTAGACATGGCATTGATTCAGACCAAAGTGGAACTGCGAAAGGAGCAGGTCCTGATGTGGAACCCTGTGGAACACCCTTGGGCGACAATTCAGATTCCCCTCTCAATCATGACTGCCTCAGATCTAAGTCAATGACTGCCTCAGATCTAAGTCAATATCAGGAATCCAAGTCCAAGCCTAGTCGAGGACAACTTGTTCAGCGAATTACTCGATTAGATTTATACGGCATCCCAGTCCGATGCTAAAATAAGCTTTTCCGAGCAACTTGTCAGAAAGTCCTTTGCTAGATAATTTCATAATGTTTTTAAGCCGCCCCAAGCGAGCTGAGTCAACGCTCTACTTTAAAGCGTAAATGAACATTCTCCACGGTGCTTACCGCAACCAAGCAATGAGCCACAGCTAACCCTGCCTCTTTAGATCAGTGCTCCGTGCTATAGGCCTCCGACTGTGGGATGGCGGACCCCTTTCTTCACAGCAGATCCAGGGACTGTCCTGGCTCAGTTCCAGTCGACTTTGCCGATCCGTGTCTGTGCTAACTTCCCTGCCCCCCCGTGTGCTAACTTCCCTGCCCCCCGTGTTATAACCGGGGGATATCTCACTGACACGTCTTGCTAAGGGTTAGCCGGCCTAGCTAGCTCCCAGGCCGTGTACCCCCCCCCCCCGGGGAAAAAAAAACCTGGGTGAAACGGTTTAGGTTCACACGCACGGTCTGGAGTCTCCCAGAGCACCGCACGAGGCAACAGATTGTAAACTCTCTGTGACTCAGCTGTTGGGCGGGGGGATTCGTGGGTCTCTACTGCCACCTGCAGGCTGGTGACACAAAGGAAGAGTGGAAGCCTTGATTCATGTACAGCGAGTAGTCTGTACTCGTGATTCAAATTTTGTTCTAAACTATCGACAAGTGATGAAGATAGTTGTCACTCGATGGGTGAAAATAAGTTACAGTATGAGCTTCAACTGTCATCTGTACATGTCAGTGGGGTCAGTAGCAACACATTTACATTTAAATGCAATTAATTTTATTAAAATCACATTTATTACACATAAAAATAAACAAATACAACTAGAACCCAGATAAACCAATCTATTTCATTCAACTGGATTTGGCTAGCAACTGGCGAGTCTTCCCAAATCCCGCTAACTATGCCGGGACTATTCTCAGACAACAGCGAACAGACACTTTCCTATCCATCACTTCCGTAGAGAAAAATTAGTCTCCTTATACAAAAGGAAGATGAGAAATTAGATGAAATTCTAAGAGGTGCGAGCAGATGGATTATGAACTATAAATGTATAACAAATGAACCGCGACGGGGTTCTAGGACTGCCAGACCCACTCAATCAATCACTGCCTGTTTATCAGGTCGAGCGGGCAGCGTCGTGTAGGGTCTGGGAAGAGATGGAGACAGACAGGGGGGTTGAGCAGGCAATGAACAAACACTGTTGAGATACAGAGTCGAGTAGTGACGCAAACCTCCAACACGCCACGCAACCAGTACGTCCAGATAAAGAGCAGCCCTCTACTTGGTCTTATACAGTGGAATTCCTGTTGCTTATCTACGCAGCAATGTCGGGTTCAAAGTAGTTATGTATTTTGACGGGAGGGGTGGGGGTGGGGTACTTTCCCCGCACGCACGTCAACGATGGAATGTGATTCTGTCATACAGATGTGCTAACACAGGATAAGCATCGCTAATCATTCGCCACTGACGACCTATCAGGTCTTCTTGCATTTGGGCTTTTCACAAGTTCATTAAAATCATCCACTTCACCAGACAAAAAACGGTCTCAAGAAGTCATCCTACAAGTGGTTCCTGATAATAATCGATCTCTCTTTTAACTCTATTTAATATCCCCCACTCTCTATCTTCTTCTTTATGTGTTCTTCCATTTGTCTTTATCTCTGTATCTCGATCGCTTTTTTCCCGGTTCACCTCACATGCCTTCACACTTTACTCACTTTATCCTCTGTACAAAGGTGTGATCCTAGAGGGGCCGAATTGTTCCGGACTTCAACCCCTCTGTCCTCCAGACAATTACCCCACCCACGCCCCCCACCCACGCCCCCACCTGTCCCTCACGGCTGCCCTGCGATGACTTCACCCTCCCCACGCTCCCACGGCTCCGCAGATGGTGCCCGTGAGCCGCGGGTGAAGCGCCCTGCGTTTAGCCGTGTCCATTAATCACATTGTTAGCATGGCCGGGTCCTGTCAGGGTCCGACGGGTCACAATGGCCCAACGGAGGCCTTCCATGCTGCCACTGGGTCTGTGGGAAAGGGTCTATTGTCAGCGTCTCGGACTCTTCTGTGGCACTGTGGGGGCTCAGTGGGTTCTGGTCCCCACCAGCAGGACGCGGGCCCTTTAGACAGTCAGAGAGTTGCAGGGCAATGTAATGCACTCACACACACGCGCACAGACACACACGCACAGACACACGTGCACGGACACACGTGTACAGGCGCACGCGGAACTGCTCATGTGCAGACGTGTAAACACACACGGAGGGATAGCCATGTACACTCACATATATGTATGCACATACACAGATACACACACATACAGATAAACACACAAAGAGATACACAAACATATAGATACACACACATATAGACTCTCACATATATAAATAAACACAGGTATAGATACACACACATATAGATTCTCACATATAGAAAACCAACACACATATAGAAACAAACATACAGTGTATAGATTATTATATATATTACATACATAGCACATTGGCCAAACAATATCTGACTCTAGTGTCTGTGAGGAAACGTTCCTACTGGGTTGTTTCATCTGTGACAACTCTTTGATGACTGCAGTAGGGCTTTCAAAGCATCACCTTCATTAACTGACTGTCCAGGATCTCTTGCCTGATCACAAGGCTGAGTCTTTTGACTCCAGTCCACAGTAGCTCCCTGAGTTTGTTTTCTCTTTCTCTTTTAATAAAAGGATCATAAAAAAGAAACACTTCTTCAAAGTCTATTATTGGCCTGTGTAGGCCTTGCTTTTCCATTGTGCGTATTTAGACTCCAGACAGAGTGGTGGAACTGGGACCTGACCCCCGAGAGCCACAGAGAAGGAGAGGGACAGAGGGGATAAATCATCTCTCTGGAAACAGAGAAGAAGAGGGATGAAGGGATTGGGGGAGTGAATGTCTGGTAGGTGGTGTGTACGTGTGTGTGTGTTGCCTCGGCCCCAAAGAAAAAAAAGGTTACATATCTTCAAAAGAGGCCTTGGAGGAGAGAATGTGTGGCTGCCTTTAGTGGTTCTTCTAAAATGATTATTTACGTGACACAGAATCTTACTGAGAAGAGAATGTGTGGCTACCTTTAGTGGCTCTTCTAAAATGTTTCTTTACGTGACACAGAATCTTACTGAGAAGAGAATGTGTGGCTGCCTTTAGTGGCTCTTCTAAAATGTTTCTTTACGTGACACAGAATCTTACTGAGAAGAGAATGTGTGGCTGCCTTTAGTGGCTCTTCTAAAATGTTTCTTTACGTGACACAGAATCTTACTGAGAAGAGAATGTGTGGCTGCCTTTAGTGGCTCTTCTAAAATGTTTCTTTACGTGACACAGAATCTTACCGAGAAGAGAATGTGTGGCTGCCTTTAGTGGCTCTTCTAAAATGTTTCTTTACGTGACACAGAATCTTACTGAGAAGAGAATGTGTGGTTGCCTTTAGTGGCCCTTCTAAAATGTTTCTTTACGTGACACAGAATCTTACCGAGGACAGAATGTGTGGCTGCCTTTAGTGGCTCTTCTAAAATGTTTCTTTACGTGACACAGAATCTTACTGACAAGGCATATTTTTGCATTCGATGTGAACTATGGCAGAGCTTTCCTCCCATTCTCTAGATCAGTATCAAACTCGATTTAATGATTAACACATTGTCAAAGGTAATTCAAGTGAATCAGGCCAACAAAAAGATAGTGTCCCAGGACAGTGGTTGAGGTGGTCCGGTGGACAGTCTTCAAGATATGCATATTTGTGGAAGTTTTGACTCACTCCTTCTCTCTCTCTCTGTTTCTCTCCATCCAGAATTAGTGTGACCTGGCGGCCATTGTTTGTTTCCCCTGCATATCCATCCTGCAGTGGATTTACCAGGTCTTCCTCCTGGATGCTCAAGGTCACCACGCCTCATCCCTTTTTCTCTGGAAGTATCGATGCCAGCAGAGCAGCAGAGCTGGAACTCTTGGCAGCAAACCCACTATCGATATCCCAGAGCGCTGGGTGCTAGCTCTCTAATATCCTCCCAACAGCACCTGCCAGCATATGTATACTGTATTTAAGGCAAACTCCTAAAGGGAAGAGACAAGGGAGATGTTGGTGGTTCTCAAAAGAGGGACTGTGAAGCTTATGTTTATCTGCACCAACATGGACACACATGATCTGTTCAGCCAATGTTAGGCAGATTGGAAGATCTAAAGTGCAAAAAACATTCATTTTTAAGTGAAGTGTCCTTTTTTGTTTTTCTTATCCCACACTTTGGGTTTGAAGTAATATAATTATAACATGTGTTTCTGGGGCTTAGTATTACAATTATAACAGGTGTATCTGGGGCTTAGTAATGCAATTATAACATGTGTATCTGGGGCTTAGTATTACAATTATAACGCTTCTTACTGGGGCTTAGTATTACAATTATAACTCCTGTTACTGGGGCTTAGTATTACAATTATAACTCCTGTTACTGGGGCTTAGTAATACAATTATAACTCTTGTTACTGAGGCTTAGTATTACAATTCTAACTGTTGGTACTGGAACTTAGTAATACAATTATAACTCTTGTTACTGGGGCTTAATATTACAATTATAACTCTTGTTACTGGAACTTACAAATACAATTATAACTCTTGTTACTAGACCTTGGTAATTCAATTATAACTTGTGTTACTGGGGCTTAGTAATACAATGATAACTCTTGTTACTGGGGCTTAGTAATACAATGATAACTCTTGTTACTGGGGCTTAGTAATACAATTATAACTCTTGTTACTGGGGCTTGCGTATCAAATTACCCAGCTTAGTTATTTTACATACATATTATTATTATTTAGCAACCTACTTCTCCTGCATCATTTAACTTCAAATTAATACTGCAGACTGGTCAGGATTAGATTGCTTGCATACAACTTTTAGAAATCTTTTATAAATGTTTTTTTCTTGAACATTTATATCTTCATTGACTCTGAAGTTCAACATTCTAATTTCCTTTTGAAAAGGCGCAAACCACCAACTTTCATGTCTTTCTGAACTACTTAGAGAAACATATGAAAGATTGTGAGCCTCTTCACATTCTCAGCTATTGTAATTTTAGAACATTAACAAAAAATATTATTCAGAACAACACTTACAGTGATTTAAGAAATAAAATTAATAAGATATCACACAATGTTTTACAAATGTTTGCAATGTTGACCACTTTACAAGTGAGATAGACAAAAGTTCAAATATGTATCATATCTCTGTGTACTTCTAAGCTATTTGAATCAGAAAACATCACATCTCTTGCCAAACTCTTGCCAAAATTGAGGCTGCAACCCCAGTATCTATAGCAAAACATATTTTAGCAATATTTCCCAAATAGCTGCCATTGAACCAGATTTCAGTATAATAATAATAATAAGATAGACAAAAGGTTAGATTGTTTATATATATCCTCTCAGCTATTTGAATAAGAAAATTACCTTGGAATAACCATAGCAACCCACATTTTTGCAATAGTTCCTAAACCACTGCCTTTACCCCACTTTCCCAACAAATTAAATATCATTGTATATATATTCCTTTAATTGTCAGCAATGTAAATCAGAAAACACACAAATATCTCTAACCAAACTCGAGTTACTGCAACCGCAGTAACCATAACAACTGGATATTTCAATACTTTCTCCAAATGAAAGTACTTTCTGAACCAGATACACAAACATGGGATTGCATAAATATAACTATACTTTCCAGCTACATGAATTAGAAACAATTATGTAAAAATGTTTTACCAAACTTGAGAGCAGTAACCATAGCAATAAATTTTTAGGCAATATATATCACAAACACCAACCATTTAATCCACTTTCATAGCAAGATAGACAGACAGTATGAGTGTTTCTTATATTCCTTTTATTCCTATTTAGATCTGAAAAAAAACGAAATACATCTGATCAAACTCAAAGTAACCATAGCAACAGGTTATTTCGCTATATTTCAAAAACTGCCCAAATGGAATTTGGCAAAACAGATACACGGACAGGGATGCACTTATATGTACCTAAACTTCTCACCCCTTCAAACAACCTTCACCCCTTCAAGCAAGAAAACATTAATTATTTACAATTAAGTTAATTGGTTTTTTTTGCAACTTTTACAAAAACAGGAAAATCAGCTTTTAAAGACTTTAAAAACATGTAATTGGTCACAGTTTTCTGTTCCAATGAACCGACTAAAACATACTTTTATAGTGTAAAAGCTAGCCCCAGGACTTTTAAAGTTCAAATCTAGTTAATATTATTTGGCACAGTACTCCCACCACACCATTTAAGATCAAAATGTGTTCACTAGTACAGATTCGGTTGCTGGCATACAACATATTGATATATTTTTTAAATATTGAACAGGTATTCAACTTTACATCTTCATTGTGTAACGATTGTGGTGACATAGTGGAAGCAAATGCGAGGACCACAGGTTTAGTGCAAAACAAAAGGTTTGTATTCCTTTTCAATGAAAAGACACCGCAGGTACTGGTTAATCCAATGAATACATACCCCGGAACAAAACTACCAACACAGTACACGGACCCCCACCTGCAGACGTGTGTGAGCGGCGTTCCACACGGCCTCCGCCCATCCTGACGGCTAGGATGCCAAGGGGGCAGCGCAGGTTGATACCCCAACACACATTGAAGAGGGGTCATATGAGTCGAGGAATGGCGCAGCAAATTCTGGGCATACTCGGCCCATGGGACATAAGCAGCCCACTCCCCGGGTTTTGTCTGACAAGTACGTGCGAAGGAAACGCCCTAGCTCTTGATTTTGGCGCTCCACCTGCCCATTGGATTGCGGATGGTACCCAGACGTCAAACTCACCCCTACCCCAGTTTCTCCATGAACGCTGTCCATACACGGGAAGTGAACTGGGGTCCACGATCCGAAACAATGTCTTCCGGAACGCCGTAGTGCCGAAACACGTGCAGAAACAGGGCTTCAGCTGTTTGCATCGCTGTGGCCCAGACTAGGTGAAGGCAAAAACAAACAGGACTTGGAAAACCTGTCCAAGATAAACACGGTGTCACACATTGACTTTAATGGAATTTGGGAATTCCAAGGTTTCCGTTGTTTAAACTCTAACAACAGTCTTTTTTTATTAACTATTTTTACACCTCTCCGAACAGCATAGAGAAAGAAATAAAAGATTATAAGCATCATTACATTCTCAGCTGAATAGAATGTAACAAAATTAACAGAATTTCACCTACGTTTTTACAAATATCTGTAATTTGGACTAAGTTATCTACTTCTCAGCTATTAAATACGAAAATAGATCTTACCAAACTCTTAACGAATGCAGTAACCAAGAAAACATGTTTTGTATTCTTTTTTTTTATTATACCCACAAGTCATATTAACTTTTGGCTTCACAGCTGTCTTTTATAAGGCAGGTGTTTTAGTTCGCATCATTACTGATGCAACCTAAAGTCTGGCTGGTGAAGTCAAAGGCGCAGAAACACGATCTAGCCTCACAGACAGGTCGGCCAGGAAAGCATAGAAAATGCCAGAAGAACACATGCTGGTCCCTGATCGGTGCTGATCTCCATCCCATCGCTGGCACTTGACAGAGCATCAGCGCGTGGAGGAGGGCGTATTGATGGTTTGACCTACTGACTTGATGAAGTGCACTGCCACTGCATCCTTCTGCTCACACAAAAGGAGGTGCAGCCCTGGGAGGGGTGGCGTTCCGGCAGTGCATGTTCCCTTTGTGTACCCATCGCGCCAAAGTGTGGACACACAGAGGACAGATATGGGGGCGTTCTGGTTAACATGCAAATGAATGGGGTTAGACGTCCTGAAGGGGCAGCTGAGGTCATCATGCACAATGATTCACTGTGGGTTTAGGCACCTCTAGTGTGGGTGCGTGTGTCTGTCTGTGTGTGTTTGTGTGTGTGTGTGTTGGTGGGTGATCACCAGTGCAGCTGGACTCTGTACCACAATGTCACACAAGGCCTTGTTGGAGCGGACACTAGTTCCACTGCCTAATGCACATGCATCACAAAACAGCCAGTGCATCCTGATCCTCATAAATCACCACGGACATATGAGAACACCCTCATCAGTGAGACTGACAGAGAGAAAGAGAGAGAGAAAGATGGAGTAAGAAAGAAAGGCAGAAAACAGAGAATTGTTATCTTCGTCCTGGGTTGTTTGAGGACGATCAATTTTTTATGATTTCTGTTTTATTTTATTGATATGTACCCTGGGGAGGTAAATGTCATCATGGCCCTGCTATAGATGTCTGCTTGGGGACGATTGATTGCTCTGCCATTTGATCCTGTGGCTCTGAACGATGGGGGGTCTGCAGGGCCATGAGAACCAGAGAGGCTCCTTCCTCTGTCCTCTCATCCCTTCCTCTTCCCTCCCCTTCCCCTGCTTTCTCCCTCCCTTCTTCCCGCCCACCCTCTCTAATACTTTCCTCCAACCTCTCATCCCCTCTTACTCCTTCCCTCCTCCCTTCCACATTCCCTCCCTCCCTCCCTACTACTTATCTCAGTCCTCTCCACCCCCATCCTCCCTCCCTAACCTCCACTTCCCTCCGTTCTCCTTCCCCCCTGCTGCTGTGTCCTGGCTCTGTGTCTCTCCGGAGTAAGTGCCTCTTTAAAGACCTGGGAATGTGTGGTTTGGGGTTTAATGAATTCTCCCAGTTCTCTATTGTGTTAAGAGCCATATAAATGACCGCCGGTCATACTGGGGGTAGTAATGGCCTTCCATAAAGAATCCCCGTCAGCGGTCCACGCTGTTAATTCCTGTTGGAATGTGATTTAGGGACCATCATTCTCTTCTCTTCTGTGAAATGATGCAGCTGACACTATCTCATTCACTAAGTAGCCCAGCTGA
This sequence comes from Novumbra hubbsi, assembly GCA_016801125.1. Lineage (NCBI taxonomy): Eukaryota > Metazoa > Chordata > Actinopteri > Esociformes > Umbridae > Novumbra > Novumbra hubbsi. The sequence goes on along the minus strand of JACXGK010001984.1, from coordinate 20,170 downwards.
GGTCGAGCAGAAACACTCTTCTTACTTTATATCAGCCGGTGCGAAGCCAACTGATGATTCACACATAGATGCATGACCTAAAAACGGTTGAACGCTGAATTCCCTGGAGTGGCTGATGACTGGGAAAAAAGAATTTGCATGATTAGCGCGTGTACTGTGTGTTAGGCCCATGCCGTGTAAACGGGCGAGGGAGAACGCTTTAGACACATGCAGGGGTTCTCTAAAATAGCCGATGTGATTCAGCATGAATCACTGCAGTCATTTCATACAACTCAGAGGGTTACAGTGTAGAGGGAGAGAGTTACAGGGGTGGGCGTACAGACGAGTAGAGGTTTTAGCCAGGCAACATTGCCACCCAGAGGAGCCTGGGTCTGTTGATCCAGAAAAGTATTGTTTAAAGGATTCTCGCTTTCCTTTTACATGATTCCTCTGCTTTTCCTGTGAAACTTAAAACAGGAGTTTCAGGAAAACCTGGCCCATTTAGAAACATATACGAAGAGCTACCTTGCCTTGAAAGCCTGTAGATATTTCAGCATATAACCGTTGTTTAGTTAGAAGGCTACTATACTATGGGGTTGACAAACGTGTGTGTACTAAATGCTTAAATTGACTTCAGTAGTCAAATTACATTCAGGCCTAACTGAGAACAGGTTGGAAAACACTACTGCTGATCAGCTTGTAACCAGTCGGCCCTTGTTCACACAAGCAGATCTCCAGAAACCTGCGGGAAACATAAACACAAGTCTTTGGGAAGCTTTGTCTACCCGAGAGTCAATCTAAAGGAATGTAAAGGAGAAAGGGTTGCACGAAGTCACTCTTATCAGCGCCACTTCCTAGATCCCATATATTACCCCTTTGCAAAACGTTTTCTTGGCTTGCTGTATTTAAATGTCACAACGTTAATCCCTTTCCAATCTCCCCTAAGAGGGTGCTTGAGGATACTCTGTGTTTGACAAACACAACTTTAGAAAGAAATGAGATAGGAAGTTGCTTTCTAAAACTGAGTAGGAGCTCAACAATGTTACAGTACCATTTTAAATCTGGAGGTTCGGCAAATGGCCATCAATCAACTGGAAGAATGTAATGGAGGCCAAGTAGTATTAAACTGTCCTCGAACCACAATTCCATACATCAGTTAGATCACTGCACTGCAATGTTAGCAATATTGTAAATAAAACTTTAAAAGTAATTGATAAAAAATTTGTTTTTGGTGGACTAATGCTGAGACGTTTATTTGTGCATTAATAAACAAAGCTATTTTGAAAAAACAACGTGTATTCATTGTAATCTAGAGTTTGGCGTTAAGGCGGATAGCGTATAGTGTGTATTTGTTTCTACCGGATGCATTTCAATGTAGCACCCACAGCCAAACATGGAGAACGTTGCGATGAAAATTAATATCTAGGCCGGCGTTTATTTATGTTTTCTTTACTATATGTATTGCAGAAAGTCATCGGGTAAGTTTAATTTATTACGAATTCTTGGGGGATTTCAGGCTAACTGTCTGAGCCTCTTGAGCCCATTTATTTTGACAGTTCATAGCAAGGAAATTCTAAGATTTAGGATCAAATGTAGCTCTTCTTTGCAGATAACGGTTCAACTATGTTATGTGTTATGCAAAGGCACTTTACGAGTTCGCTCTGTTCTTTTCAAGGACAAAGGATGCGTTCTAATTCACTTCTATGTGTGCCAGGTTGTACACGGCTCACTATGCCAAACTGTGTGCTCGTGGGTGCTGTTGGCGAGTTTTAGTAGCAGCAAGCACATTACTTTGTCTAAATTGGTCTTAAGTAGTTCAAGGACTGCACGCTTTCCCCGGAGATCCTGGCATACCAAAGTAGGTTATGACTGATGAGGGTCATAAATGATTGTATGAATGAAGAATAAGAGAAACAATACGAGAAGTTGACTAATTGTAATGCTTCATGTCTCTGTCACTCAAACAGCGATGCCCCGTTCGCTCGAAGAAACACTAATGTCAAGTTCAAAGAAAAACTAATGGCAATTTCTGCTTCTTGTTGGAAGCGACAGATAGGAGTTGGTGGACAGTAACAGCTAATCAGCAGCTGGAAAACGGAACAAAGTTTCTCCAAACGTTTTGTCGCACGTATTTTAATAAAGGAGCACTGCACATTTTGTCAGTAAAATCCAATCCAGGTTTGAAAATAGGAGCCAAATAGGAGGCATTGGAGGCTATACCATTAACATTTGAGTCATTTAGCGGACTTCAATATATATCGACCTAATTTCTATTGCTGTCTGTTTTCTGATTTGAGTTGTTTTGTGATCACAGTGTAGCGTGTGGCTGTAGGCACTTCTGTATGGGAGCGTAGGTATCAACAGTGCAGCCTAAATGTAAGGTTTAGTCGGCACAATCATTTGATAAGTAGGCCCGTTTAAAAAAAAAAAAGGAGATTTGTGTTATTATTGTACAAACATAGTTTAAAAAGACAGCCGTACCTCCTGCTAGGCTTTATAAGCTGTTCCATTTGTTGTGCTGCCATTAATAAGGCTACTACAGCACACCATAGTAAGAGCAAATAAGCACACACATGTAGTGTTGCTGATTTATTACTGAGGATTTCTTATCAATGACTACCTTGCCCTTTACTTGATGAACGTGAACAATATGAAACAGATGGATTAGGAATGTAGCTGAGGGGTTCAACTGGAGAACTTGTGCACTTCACTCTTTAATCTATAAACACTAATATATTATGGAAATGGAGTAAATCAGTATTTTTGTATTAAATTGTATTTCCAGGCAGGCATAATTTTCACATTTTTGTTTTTAATTTATAGATATTAAATATTAGACAGCAGAATAAAACGTTTTTTTAAAACGTTAGGGAGAGAGCTGTCTCTGGGAATTTGGTATGCATGGAACGCTATCATACCCTAGCTATTAGGTTTTTTTATACTCTAGCTTTCAGCCAATCAGTATTCAGGATTCAAAAAGACTAATTTATAATTTATTGACCTATATATTTAAGTCAACATGAAACTCCAAGTTTGTAAGAGTGGTTTTGATGGCAAGGGACACAACTAACATAGTACACAAGAAATAACGAAAACATTTTTAAGACGTGTTTGTACAAACAAACTTTGCATCCACTGTACGCTACGGCATAAGCCATGTACGCTACGGCATAAGACATGTAAGCTACAACATAAGTCCAATACACAAAGACATGAGCCATGTACAGAAAGACATAAGCCATGTCAGCTACAGCAAACGCCACGTACGCTACGACATAAGCCACGTACGCTACGACATAAGCCACGTACGCTAGACATAAGCCACGTACGCTACGACATAAGCCACCTACACAAAGACATGAGCCACGTACGCTACGACATAAGCCACGTACACAAAGACATGAGCCACGTACGCTACGACATAAGCCACGTACACAAAGACATGAGCCACGTACGCTACGACGTAAGCCACGTACGCTAGACATAAGCCACGTACGCTACGACATAAGCCACGTACACAAAGACATGAGCCACGTACGCTACGACATAAGCCACGTACGCTAGACATAAGCCACGTACGCTACGACATAAGCCACGTACGCTACGACATGAGCCACGTACGCTACGACATAAGCCACGTACGCTAGACATAAGCCACGTACGCTACGACATAAGCCACCTACACAAAGACATGAGCCACGTACGCTACGACATAAGCTGTTATATTAGCCGTACCCGTTGGCTGCATATACTTAGGCTACTATTATTGTGATGTTTGCTGTGTAAATTGGATGTGAGGTTAAATATTCGTTTATCAACACTCGTTGTTGATAACGGCCATGTAACATCCTCATTGAGGCACTTCAGTTCAGTCACATAGATGAGATTGGAGCCTCAGGTATCCAATAAGCCAATCAGTCATGTTGGTCAACTGTGTTTAAACTGCGTTCGAACACTTGACACCGTCAGGGTATGTCAGGGTTGATTGTTTTCTCCAGAGGACAATGTGAAGGGACAGCATGCGGACACTCAGATGCCATTACATGTGATCACAACCATGCCTTTTGTTTACATACAAGCTATAACATCTCACACCTTTTGCAGCTGACGTACAATAGTCCAAGATGTTCTGTCGGAGGCTGGGGATATCGCTGAAGCTGGGGGCAGGATTCTGGACTTCGCCCCAGGAAGGTGTTCACAACCTGGCTTCTTTTCAGCAAGCCTCTCTGCTCCCCCAGAGGAAACTCCGGGGCTTGCTGTTCCCCTTCAGTGAGCTAGAGCCCTACCTGGCTAGTTCAGCGGCCAGTGGACACTTCCAGCTCTTCCAGCCCAGTGTGGAAGACATAGCCAGGGCAGAGAAACTGTTCTCCTCGTCGCCCTCACACATGATCGATTACCACACCTCTGCTGTGAGAATAGATCATGCACCCTCATTATCCCAGCCTGAGGTAGGTATATATGTGTGTGTGTGTGTACCGGGCAGAGGTAGGGGAAGATAAGTGTGTGTGTAAGCGGTGGGCTGTCCATTATTTTTGAGGGCTGGGAGGTCCATTACGATGGAGGATGGCTCCCGGTGGCAGGTCCGTTCCGATTGAGGAGGACTCCGACCGGGAGACGGACAAAGTTAGGAATTCCATTAATGCTTGGGCCTTTCTGCCACACTGACGAGGGAGCGTCGGCCACAGCCTCATAACCCCAGCCCGAACCCCAACCCGTCAGGGGGTTCATATGGACTGAGTTTGAACAGGACCTCAGCCGAGAATCCAGCCTCGTTGTTCCAAACGGAAAGTGTTTTGAGTGGAGGAGCGTTGGGAGTGCCAGGGTTCCGTGACGGAGACACATGGTTTTAGTTACCGCTCCCCTCACCGCCACCCCACCCGACCACGGCGTGATTTATTCCCGGGCCTGCGGGAGGCTGCTCCCTGCATCCATCTTGTCAGACAGACTCCGTCTGGTGTCAGGGTGACGGATGGCTTCGCTAGGTCTGATTGTCCCCCGAGACTTCGGGGATATTACAGTAGCCGCCGGCCGTGGCCACGCCCCCCCAGCCGGGGTGGAAACATTGGCCCTTTTCAGGGAAACGTCTGTGGCTTCGAAAAGCCACGTCCTCAGCATGACAACCAGGATATGCACAGTGTGTTGTATTGCCAAGTACATCATCAGACGCCTTAGCTGAATCGGTTTTCCTAGAGATACCTTCGTTAGTGAGTGCATGCTTTGTCATACATTCTTTGTCTCCTACCGGTCCCCCGTGGGAATCTAAAGCTGTTACCGCCATTCTCTATTAACCAAGATAAGCATTGTATTATCTTTGTTTTGTTAGACTGATAACGAGGATAGTGTATGTTTCCAGGTATGTTTCATCGGCAGGAGTAATGTTGGGAAGTCCTCTATCATTAGAGCTCTGTTTTCCCTGGCTCCTGAGGTTGAAGTCAGGGTCTCCAAAACGCCGGTGAGTTACCAATGTCAAATTAAATTTGCCAAACTTAGCTTGTCATTGTGGGTAATACATTTTACAATTAGGTTTTAACGTAACAAGATGCTTGAATTCACTGTATTGACTGAATGCCACTGTATTGAGACAATGCATTTGTTGTTAGTTTGGCTATATACTCCAAAGAAATGTTGCATAGCAATCCATTCATGGTTAAAGAATACCTTAGCATTTTGTGTTTTAATGTATTTATGTTTGTATCCGTCTACCTCTCGTATTCAGAGCCCTATAAAATTGTTGGTCCACTTGGTCAAATGTTATTTTAGCTCAACATCTGTGAACTCTAACCTTTGATGGAGTTAAAATTGTCTAAAGAAAAATATTTAACTCTCAATCAGGAAATGTGTTTTCTTCTTAAAAGAAGTTACACTTATTGGCACCCTTTTTTGACATGTGATATTAGGACCTCGGCAGGTGTAATCCATTTTTACTGGTGTATAAATGTGAGGTGACACACATCATACTGGAGTATTGAGTATAAATGTAAGGTGACACACCCCAAACTGGAGTATAAATGTGAGGTGACACGCATCATACTGGAGTATAGAGTATAAATGTAAGGTGACACACACCAAACTGGAGTATAAATGTGAGGTGACACACATCATACTAGAGTATAAATGTAAGGTGACACACACCAAACTGGAGTATAAATGTAAGGTGACACACACCAAACTCCCTTAGTCTATGAACATGGGGAAGTTCAGAAAACAGTTGTTTGTTGACATCATAAATTATCGGCTATAATAATAAAATAAAATAAATCTCCATGGCAATAATTAAAAAGCCTTAAATCAATCTCCGCTGTGATGAACCTACCTGGGCAATCAACAATCATCTGATGATTACAGAGAATCATCATAAAGGATGGTTGAATCTGGGAGTCATCAAGTCTCTAACGTGCATTGTAAAAACTAACTTTAAAGGTCTTGCCGGATGAGCCTCTATATCAACACCAGCCCCTGGGTTAGTGAGGTTTTGCTTCCAAAGACCGTTGGGAACGTTTTTCATTTGAGCTGACCATTTCATGCCTACAACACGAGTGAAATGTGGCATCATGGACCAGGAAGTCGTAGACAACAAATCTGCCTCCCTCTGCCAGGTGACAAAACGTGGTTGTTGTTGGACGCTTCAGCTGGAAACAAAGGTGTCTCAGTGATCACAGATCCCCCACAGACCAAATGTAATGCAAAATGATCACAGAGAATCACCTGAGTCCATCACAGGGAAATCCCCAACAGACCAAAACCCCTTTGGAATCCTGCTGGGGGAGCTGAAAAGAAGACTCCACAAGAAGGGACTAAGGATGTGCAGTGATTATGTCTTATCCAAATCTGTCAAACACGAAACACTCTGTGCTACTGTCATGGCAAGGGGATGGTGCACAAAGTACTAAAGGCCTGGGTGCAGTAATTGTTAGACATTGTGTCTAGATCTCTCTTACACAAACACACACACTCTCTCACACTCTCTCTTTCTGTCTCTCTCAGGGCCATACCAAAAAGATGAACTTCTTCAAGGTTGGCAAGGCTTTCACTTTGGTGGACATGCCTGGTTATGGCTACAAGGCTCCCCAAGACTTTGTGGAGATGGTGGAGCCGTATCTTAACACCCGGACAAAGTAAGTGTGCTTTCCAGGATGTTTTAGAGCTACGTCATCCTGGACTTCAGCCACTGTGTAGGATTTAAAGAAAGGGTACATCTGTAACATGCTTCCGTTTTAAATTCAACCCTTCTGGATTAGAATATGTGGAAAGAATGAGCACCCAGTGAATAATATGGTGAACTACTTTAGTCGGGAGGAACGATGTGATCCCTGTCACCTTTCTGTAATGTGATCCCTAATGTGATCCCTGTCACCTTTCTGTAATGTGATCCCAACCACCTTTCTGTAATGTGATCCCTAATGTGATCCCTGTCACCTTTCTGTAATGTGATCCCACTCACCTTTCTGTAATGTGATCCCTAATGTGATCCCACTCACCTTTCTGTAATGTGATCCCTAATGTTATCCCTGTCACCTTTCTGTCAGTTTAGTCAGGACGTTCCTGTTGGTGGACGGCACCATTGGGCTGCAAAAGGCAGACATGATCGCCCTGGAGATGTGTGAAGAGTTCAGTCGGCCTTATGTGGTGAGATGTGCCTCTTGTCAGAGAGAACTTGTCAAAGAGACCTTCTTTGAGCTAAGTTCATCCTTCAACAGCTTAGACTATATGCAAATGTAATGTATTTTGTATAGGTTGAGTTCCAACTGGTCTGTGCGTAGTCTGATTGTTTATGTTAGTTCAGGGTTTTGCAGACCTCTCAGTCCAGCTTTGGATTGCATGCCAGTTGACCCTGGTGTGGGGTCAGTAAGATTTGAAGGGAGGCCATTCAGGCAGTGAACTGAATTTACAGTTGAATAAAAGGCAGCTTCGCCATAAACGTAGGCCTAAATTCAAATTGAGCCCCAACCCATGTAATTCCCTGTATTTCCTTCTCCGTGCTTCCATCGCGTTGTCAGAATTGCAGTTTAATGGTGAACTATTCATTACAGTATATATTATAGAACATTCAAACGTGTCCAACAAAGCTATTTAAAAACTTCCGTGGTGGCCCAAGTTATTATTGAGTGGCCCTGTCTTCTGCTTTAATGCATGAGGCTGTAAATTATTAATGCAATCAGGTTATTAAGCACTTTGACCACAACTACAATTATGTGAAATGGGACTTAAATGAAGCTGCTGTCATTTGGGAAGGTTAGCGGGGCTGTGGGTTGATGTGTGGGTACCATACGGGCATAAATGAGGAAAAAACGTGCTAATTGAAACCTTTTAGAACGACTGCAACGTTCGCTGTCTCCAGATTCAATTGACAGTGTTGCGTGTAGTTTCTTGAAACTTCCAGGAGATGACAGAAAAGGCCTGTATGTTGTGTGCGACGCAGGTTGTGGTGACCAAGATTGATAAGTCCCGCCAGGGGGCGCTGTTGCGGAGCGTGCTGGAACTTCAGGAAATTCTAACAAGAACTGTTAGCTGCTTCCCACAGCCCTTCCTGGTCAGGTGAGACACACACACACACCAATATGTGCACATATGCCCTTTTGCTGACTGATGAGATAAGTCAGTGTCTATCTGCCATGTCATAGCGACGCACGTCGCTTTGGTCAAGGACACCAAGAGTTAGTCACCACTGTATTTGGCTGGGCACCAACTGACGCACCCTCCGTCTCTTGGACATGGTAGCAATGCATGACAAGACCCAAGGCCGGGCGGATATTTTTATGTAGGTCCAACAAGCATTATGAGGGTGAAAACGATATGGTGGTTTTTCATTGGGCAATATGGACACCAATATTATCACAATATTTTCGATAGGTTAAAATAACACCGGTGTGCACGTTGTGATGGTTTTACCATGTGTATATATACGTGTATACGTCATATGCTGTAGGAATACAAAAACTAAATACAAATCTGTAGCTGTTGATTGCCTTTATTTTACTGTATAGCTGTTGAGGATTTTCAGGTTAAACTCCGTAGAAAAGAGCTGTCAGTGAATTTTTCCATCACAAACCTGAATAAAATGAATTACAAAAAACATTATGAAGAATTATAATAATAATAATGCGATCACACAAGACCTTGTGACTTTTGTAATGCATGAACTAGTCTGAAGTAGTTTTCTTATTGATTTTGTGGGCCTTTGGGGACCCTGCCTTGTGGGTGACTTGTGTTCCTATGATCGCTGGTTGGATTCCCATCTGGGGCAGTAGGAGCTATGTTGTTCAATATGCTCAATCGGACATCTTTGTCCCACTACAGTAGACTGTTCCTGCGTTGTAATAGACTGATAAAACAATTAATGTCTGTATAATGTCCTTGTAAATGTTTGACATCATCTCATAAGAAGCTGCATAAGAGAGTTACGGAACAGTTTAGGTCTGGTCTTTAAGTGTCATCATTGTAGCAGGGTGCTAGATGTACTGTAGGTATCACAACATTATAATTTAATAGTGTTTTGTCCATGGTTTGATCACCGTGGACAAATAGCAGGCTGTACAAAACAGGCTGTCATTGAAAATGTGGGAACTCATGCATCCAAGTCATACATCTTGACCTGTTTGACTTGCAGCCAAGCCATCAAGCAGGGTCTTCCCAACCCTCTCCTTGATGACCACCCAACGTTTACCATTGTTGTTGTACCCCTGAGCTGGCACACCTGATTCAGTCAAATATGGCCAAGCCCATTTACTAATTCAATCCCATGTGTCAGGGCTACGAAAACGTGTTGGGCTACACTTCGTCTGGTGGTCTCCCAAGTATGAGGTTTTTGTCCTAAAAAGAACAGGACAAAAAAAATTGAAATAGATTTGTGGTGATGTTTTTTTGAACAATAAAACTCTGAATTCGCCAAGTGGTAATTTTTATATTGGCTTCAACTGAGGGATGTAGTTTGTGCATATCTTCATAAATACAACAATAATAATAGTCCAAAAAGTATTTTTAAGGTTAAGGAGGTTCTTGTATGCAGGAAGTTGGCGATGCAAGGATACAGTACTTCTAAAATAAATGTTGTATTCATGTTTAAAATGTTGGTTTGTAGGTTTTTTTTGCAGTATAGCTTACATATTATCTTATCTAAGATGGAATGCAATTCAGTTTTGATTATTGTTATCTACCAAAGGCCTACACCATTTGTGCTAATCTATCACATATAAATTGGATCAGATGGCTAAGGGTGATCAGATAAGGATGAACAATGTCATTGAAATTGAAGGACATGCGATAGCGAATACCATTGTCAGTGAGACAAAGAGTCTACCAAAACTAAATGACTTGTCATGTTTATGGCTGTGTCTGTTGATGTTTGAGGTAACAGGTTCTACTTAAAACCATTAATATTCTAATAAATTTAGGTTACATCTGTAAGTCCCTCTGTCCTGAGGGAAGGAACAAGGTACAATACTGATGGGTTTGTCGAAACACTGAAATGTTACACAATCATGCCTGTTCCATAATCTTATAAGATATTGTTTAGTGTTTGGAGCGTTCTCCATCTTGATTTTTTGGGACTGCATATCTGAGGCTCCCAGACTTGATTCTCCCGAACAGACGTGTCTGTCCCACTCTGGATTCCTCTGAAGTTGGTATACATTCATGGAGGAGGATAATTTGATGATTCCTCTTGAAAGCACCCCCTTTTATGGCTGTGTCGAACTCTGCCAGCAGCTTGGCACTGATCAACCCGGAAGCACGGTCACCAAGTTCAGTGACATTGCTATCAACCTTTCTTCCAGTTGCTCTGACGAGAACTGGTGGAGTTTTTGTGGTGTGGGTGTAACCGCTAGGATGAGGGAGGCGCCGGGTATCTTGTGAACTTCCTGTCCACTTGTGGCTGCTTTAATCATCCATTGTACTTCCATCGGGAAGGATGGAGGTTTGTCAATGAAGTCAGTTAATGGTTTGGTTGAGATTGTACCACTGGCTACACAGAAAGCTGGAATCTACAGCTAAACCTGGAATTTTTATCAGTCAAAATGTTTTTAACAATGGACACCACGTTGTCTCATGGGTCTTGAACAAAGTTTATTTTTAAACAGTTTTACTAACTGAGGTCACAACTCATAGGGAATGGTGGTCCTTACCAATTTTGGTTTAAAAAAAATAATTCTGGGAAGCCTTTGTGGCTGGGTTTCATTGCATCAAGTCTTAAACTGTTAGCCCGGCTAGACTATAGGAAAAATTTCTAAAGAAGTGCATCCAACCAAACTGTAGAACGCCAACCCAAATATATTTTCGACTCCATTGAATTGTAGATAGGTTGCAAGCATCAAGTTATTTTATCTTTAAGTTCTGTCTCTAATCATAATCAAATAAGCACATTTTGGCTTATCTAGTACATACGCAGAACAGCACAAGTTGGCTCAAACCAGAGTAGAAAGCAGAGTGGGAGGTCCCGGTGCTCAACTGAGCAACATTGAAGAGGCGACTTTGGGATGCAGCAGGCCCTACTGCAACTCATCTGGCCAATAAATATGAAAGATTAAGATGGGCAAATCAACACAGACCCTGGACAGAGGAAAATTGGAAAAATGTGTTAGGGGCAAACAAAGACAATTCTAAATGAAAAGATGCTGAAGGAGTGCTTGACGCCATCTGTCAAGCATGGTGTCTGGCAGTGCTTTGGTGATGGGAGATGTGTATGGGTTAAAGGGTTCCTGAAGGAGGAAGGCTATCACTGCAAGGCTGTTTTTGCTGCAAATGGAGGATTTTTTGACGAAAGCAAAGTTTAAAGGACATAATTATTATTTTAATGAAAAATTTGTTGTCAATGACTCTTTCCTATTTATAATATACTATTTATACTCATGTATGTTTTTTAATGGAAAACAAGAACATTTGTAAGTCTTCCCAAACTTTTGAACGGTAGTGTATAATAGGGACAAGACAGTTAATTTATCTCACGGTTTGGTGCTTTTCACGGGTCAGTACTCATGGTGTGTTTCTGCAATGGTGCGGTTTACAAAAGTTAATAAGTTAACAAAATGTATGACTGTGCAAAAGGATGTGTTTTTCTTGACTGACTTTTGGAAATCCTCAAAATGAGTTCTGAATACCAACATTACATTGCCATTAACAGTATACAAAGTATTTGTTGTTTGCCGTGTTGTAGGGAACCGACGATTTTACATAACTTGCAAATAGTCATGGTCTCGTCAGCACCCAATTTAATAGTTTTCCTGGAGAAACAAATGATTGTCTTCCATGTGGTTTAAATGTGGGTTGCACATCCTCAATTTCAAATCCAACATTAGATGCCATTGTGTGTCAAATAAGGCGTTGTTTAGTTTTGAGGACACACCAGATGTTTCATCATGCAGAAAGTATGCCTAGGTGATGGTGGTGCCATCTAAAGCACACAATGGCACAAACTGAATTTTGCCTCAAGGTGCATTTCAGACAGTATTTTGTGTGATTTTGTGATTTAGTATTCTGTTTCTACTTTTCAACCAGACCCACACAATTTCCTTCAAAGTGTTGTTCCTGGAAATAAAATGTTATTAATAATAGAAAATGTTTCATTTATTTAAATGAAAGTAAGTTATTTCTTTTTTACGTCTATCAATTGTAAAATGTTTTACATGCTTTTTTTGGGCTCAAATAAAACAATTTACTGAACAATAAAGGGTTTATAAAAATTGACAGAACAATAAAGAGTTTCCTTTATTGTTCAGTAATTACATTCCTAAGAGATTTTGCACAGATTAGCGAGACCAAAGGCCTTGGTGATCTGGACGGCCGTTTCAACATTACATAAAAGTCGATTTTCTGAAACAGATATGGAACTGACAACAGATTTAAGTGCTACTGTACAACACCGATTACTAACACTAGTGTCCCTTTTTAACAGCTTGACAACTGTACTTACACACTAGTATTTTAAACTCAGTATCGCTTCAGGTGTATGCAAACCGTCCTGTTTTGCAAACACAGCATGTGTCCATGACCACTACATGCGTCTTTGGATTTCTCACTACGTCTCTCTTTTTTTACAGCTCTGTCAATTTCTCTGGGATTTATCTGCTCCGGTGTTTCATTGCTCACGTGACGGGGAGCATTCAGCTGGGAGACACTTAAAGCTGATCTGAGACCAGTTAATCCCTTCTTGACCACATGGCAGAACACAGCTGAGAACTCATTGGGAAAGAGTGTAGCACTTCATGAACTATCGCTGCTGACACAATATTGTGGATTTGACAAGTGACTGAAAAACTGTTGCTATGCTTGGCTCGTGTGCTCTTCCAGCATTTCTGTTCTGTATCTCCTAATCCAATAACAGACAGCTGATCAAGGAACCCGTCTCCACCTTGTCCATTGGTTTCTATGGACACTGTTTTCTTACTGGAAAATGCTAGGAACAAAGCCAAATAACAACAGCTTAGGTAATGATGTACATGTGTACTAAAAAGAATATTGCTTTTTAATGGGGAACTGATCCCAGAAGCAGAGTGCTGTTTCTGTGTAAGGATGAATTGTTTGCACTTTTGTTTTTTAATAAAAAAACATGAAATAACTTTTTAGGCTTGTTTTGGACTGCTTTGATTGTGGGGGAATCGGAAAATGTGGGGGGGGCAGGATTATTTTTTAGTATGTGATTTAAAATATTGGTGAGTTTCCCCTAATTCCTTTGTGTTGTCTACTGGAAAATGTTTCAATGATGCCCAGTTTCCCAGCATGATCAAGCCCAGGGGTGGGCAAACTACGGAGTGAGGGCCAAATGCGGCCCGCGAGGTTGTCCCATCCGGCCCACGGAATTCCCTTTTCTGGTCTCCAAATCAATTATGATTAACAAATTACAAAAACAAATGTGGCCCTCCATTTCATTTCAAAATCCTGATGTGGCCCCTAAGCCAAAATATTTGCCCACCCCTGACCTAGCCTAAAAGTGAAGTAATATTTTCTAATAATTTTTAGAATGAAAGGATATTAAAACGGTTCATAACAAATATTTTGTTGTGATCCATCTCAAATCCCTCTCTTACTATTACAATCATGATCAAGGTTAAATGCTTGATACATATATTAGTAAAATTAAACGTTAAACCAGGTTTTAATTAATGTTATAACCTTTTTCTAACTTATTTCTACCTGCCACGTTCCAACATCTTTCCTATAGTTATACATGAACTTAAAAATATATAGTTTACCTTGCTTTAGCTATTCCTAAACATTCTCGACATTTGCCTTGAAACTCAGTTCATAATTAATCTAGAGCATTATTCCAACTTGCCAACCCTCACTTTGTAAAAATTACATCTCTATCATTTTGTACGCCCGGGTTAACTGAATACTCCAGCTACGGTCATTCATCATTCGGGTTGAATGCACAAATGAGGTTTAAGGAATTATTTAAGAGTGTGCGCTGCGAGAGTGCGTTTGTATCCAGCCCATGCTCGAACACCCATGTCGGTCCTGACACGGTGAAAGCAACGGTGATGACAAGCTAGCAGCCGCTCGGTTCGTGCTGTGATGGGAAGCAGATGCGCCCAAACATTCCAACATCGAAAAATCTGTACATACTCCGAAAAAAAATATTTGCTATCAAACCACTTATAATCAACCTCGTTCAGTCACGGCACGTACCTAGCAATCTAGAAGCTAGCAAACCCCACGTGTGTGTGTGATGCCCAAGGTTCAATTACATTTCAGTGAAAAGTGGTCAGTTCTAACACAAAATTAAGTATCGTCTTGGCTAAAGAAGTTGTCTTATGTAAAACCGGGTAGTTATGTAAGAACACCCTAGTTACAGAACGTTTTATGGACTGCATCTCCATCAATCAGTTACACAACGTTGCTGTGGTAATTAACATTCTGTGTAGAAGCTGCCGCGATATTCCCACCATTTTGTCCCAATGACACTAAAGGCCCTTGGCAACAGGACAACATTGCTAAACTATGCTACTATTTAATAGAAAATAACTGGTATCAATATCTTAGCATCAAAATGTATATTGACAGATGCCAAAGTTGTCATTAACAAGCAATTTTAAAGTTTGTGAAAAATAGCTAGCAATGCCAATGTTAGCTACCTAAACTTCACTCAATATTAACTAGCTACAATGGATCTGAACTTAATCTGGTGAAGTCAAAATGATGACACCTGGCAAGTATATGTCTGTTATTAGTTAGGGTCAAATTGTATTATTTTCTTATATTTGAGTTCCCTTGAGTGGTATGTCAGAAATTCTCTCACAAGTACAAGTAACACCTCTGAAAATAAAAGTTTACATACAAGGCATGAACAAATAAGATTGTTCATGCCTTGTATGTAAACTTGTATTTTCAGAGGTGTTACTTATATTTGTGAGAGTTGTATGTATGATTAAATATTGTTACAGAAAGAAATCCTCTAAAACCAATCAAAGTTTCTATCAATATGTGTAGCACGCTAGTGAAAGGTTGGAGACCCCTGTCATCAATTCCTTCCACATGACATGTACAATGACACAGTGTCTTTGGAGTGACAGGCACGACGACTTTCGTCTTAATGTCACTGTGGCCCAAACTTTTTTTATTCATGTGTTTTTTACGGTCTTCCACTTATATAGCTTCTAATGTCAGTCGCTAGATGTGACGGTGACGCACAAAGCCCAGGACCTTGTGCACACACTCATCAGGTACAGGTTGGGTTCCTTCCTTTTGTGGCGCGACCAGGATGAACGTGTAGCATGGCTGTGACTAAAAGAGGACTATAAACATTTTAAGAGCCGAAGAGTGATAAAAGAATAAGATGGCGCAATCACACTTATTGTACCTAAAAGTTGAAACAACTTCACTGTTCTTTACTTTGCGTTCGCATGTGGACAATGACCTCATAAAAAAATTGTTAGGCAAAAGTTAATTTTTGATTTTCCTCAGATTCTCCCCACTGGTTTTAATTAGGAGTCGTTGTGTATTAAAGGATAGGATGAGCGCTGGACGTTCTCAATGCAGGCTTTACCCGCGTGGATGCAGGAGTAGGAAAAGAAGGAGGAGCGGCCAGCTACAGGACAGACTTCACCTTCCTCTGTCCACTCCACAACCCACTTTGGAGTATTGCTGAGATCTGTTTTTCTAAAATATCCTCCACCCACACTACATTTCTTGGCTATGAGCACAGCGGTGACGGCCGCGGTGTCCGACACCTGCCACCCCAATGCCACCACATGCTCCGGGACGTCGTGCCTGGTACCCGCCAGCAATTACAACGAGGACCTGAGCCTTGTCCTGAGCATCTTCATGACCGTCATGCTGGCCATGGTCATGTTCGCCATGGGCTGCAACGTGGAGGCCAGGAAGCTGTGGGGGCACATCAGAAGGCCCTGGGGAATTGCCATCGGATTCCTGTGCCAGTTTGGCATCATGCCGTTCACCGCATTCGCCCTGTCGCTGGCGTTTAACGTGCTGCCCGTCCAGGCCGTGGTCATCATCATCATGGGCTGCTGCCCCGGGGGCTCAAGTTCCAACGTCATCGCCTACTGGCTGGACGGAGACATGGACCTCAGGTGAGATCGGGTTGCGCTCCTCCACAAAGGAGAACCGTTTCTTTGAGATCTGGGCTAAACCTTTTTGGGTTCTGTGTTTCTATGATAGGGATCCAAGATGGTCCATGTCCCTTCTACATGAGCAGGACTATGGGGATTTCAAAGAAGCATTGGGCATGCTTTGATATTCATGGGAATATTTAAATAAAAAAGGGACCGACTGTACGATATTTTGTGTACAATTAATGTATTCATCTAAGTTGGTTTTAATTCTGGCTCTGTGTGCGGATAACTTTTGTGTTTGACTTGCCCCTTCATGTGAAGTACCCAGCCTGATGTAACAGGTCCCTTTCTCTCTCCAGTATCAGCATGACAACATGCTCCTCTATCCTGGCCCTGGGAATGATGCCTCTGTGTTTGCTCATATACACATCTGTCTGGACCTCTGCTGACACCATCCAGATACCCTACGATAGCATAGGTACCAATCAGGGCTGAAAAATACAATTTCTCATAGTTTTGTCATCTGATTGACCTGATGTTGCATGAGGGGAACGTGATACTGTTACTGGACGCCGAGCAGGCAAATCATGAAACTGCTTGAAGTCATCAGTTCAGTGACGGAATCAATTTAGAATGAACTAAAGACAAATTGTGCAGATTGTTACTACAGATGTTGTCTTGACACCCGTCTCTTCAGCCTTTCCAAGCTTCTGAAGTTAGTTTGTTTAAATGTCACTGTCGATTTGTGGTCCGGCCTGGATGCTGAGATACTGAGTGGAAGTCTTTGTCCTCAGGTATCACACTGGTATCTCTCCTCGTCCCAGTCGCCCTGGGAATCGTCATCAAAAGCAAGTTTCCCAACATAGCCAAGAAGATCCTCAAGGTGAGATTAAACCCCCATCCTGTGCAACTGCTGTTTCCACCTCTAGGACTCTTGCCTTACGTCTGGTGGCAGGGCGACCATATACCAACTGGATCAGCATGGACCTGTCTGACAACCAACATACCAACTGGATCAGCATGGACCTGTCTGACAACCAACATACCAACTGGATCAGCATGGACCTGTCTGACAACCAACATACCAACTGGATCAGCATGGACCTGTCTGACAACCAACATACCAACTGGATCAGCATGGACCTGTCTGACAACCAACATACCAACAGGATCAGCATGGACCTGTCTGACAACCTGCAAACATTCATGGGATAGTTTTGCTAACGAGATTGATGGAACTCCTCCAAAGCAATGGAAATTCCTTGGGAACTCTGGGGGGATTGCTTTTTAGATCTTTCGTGCTATGTCGCGACGAAATGGGGCTATGCAGCTTGCAGGGATGTCAACCCCCAATGTGTTAATATTACGTAGTCAATAATTTACAGTGCAGAGAGTCTAAAATAATTAGTATGTTACTCCATTCATTTGCGCTTCCATCATGTTCTTCCGTCCCTGACGATAAATCCTCATCAACATCTTGTTTGTATACTTGCAAAAATGGTACTTAAGATGGAGTTTTTCCAGAATAGCTCCCATCTTTTCGCCCTACCATACAGGCCAGATTGGTTGAGCCCTTGAGATGTGGGTTTCACATGTGCACTCTGACCAACCTTTCCGGTAAAAGCCTGTTGCTCTGTCAAAGTTGCCATTGGCCTCTAAGCCTACCAGATTCATTGTCCTACTTGCTAAGTCATCCAGTTTGGAGGGACATCCTGACCCTGGCAGGGTTGGTGGAGTCCCATACATTTTTCACTCCTTATTAGTCTTGACCATTCTCCATAGAATAGAACAAGGTGTTTGAAAGCTTTTCAAATTCCTCCAGTTGTGTGTTTTATCAACAGTTTAGTTCCTTAGTTATTAGAAGAGCAGCATGGTGCTCATAGCTGAGCCGGTGCAAATCCAAACCCACAGAGGGAACCTATGGAAACTGCTGAATTCATCCAGACATTGCTTGAAGGACATACAATGTGGATTATAAATGGAGGCTCATTAACGTCTTTGTTTGAGTACCTCATTAATCTCATTGTATGAACATGTCGTAGAGTAATTGGAAGATACTGTTGCAATAAGACTGAAGAGACCTTCATGTGAAGTCAAACCAACATTTGTGTGTGTGTGTGTGTGTGTGTGTATGTTTGCAGGTGGGTTCCATCATGGGCTTGCTCCTCATCATCATCATCGCGGTGGTGGGTGGGGTGCTGTACCAGTCCTCCTGGACCATTTCTCCCTCTCTCTGGATCATCGGAGCCATCTACCCTGCTGTGGGGTTCGTCCTGGGTTTCTTCATGGCCCGCTTTGTGGGACAGCCCTGGCACAGGTACCGCAGTGATACAATATCCATGAACACCCGGTCTGTCTCCTGTCTACTAGCTTACATTGTCTCCAAAAGCATAATAGCTTTGATTTATTAGAAAGATAACTAATTCCTCATTGAGCTGCCAATTGGCAACTCTGTCGAAGCCAGAAGTTGAAATCCAGGTCAGGACATCCCCCAAGGGGCCTGAAATTCCCATAGAGGGTGGAGCAACTACACTGTGGGTGGATGTCAAAGAGGGCTGCTCCATTTTGTAGCTCTCTAGACACCACCTGTGGTAGGTCGGGAAAGTGAGCAGTGTCAAGAAGCTACGACAGACGTATGTCGATCATGAACTCTCCCGAACCCTGTGCGGAGCAGTCACAACGAGGAGAAAAGAGGAGAAAAAACACCTACAAAAGGCACTCTTTTGTCTAACAAAGTCTTTTCTTTTTGCCCATCAACCGTCAAATTACTTCACCAACCGCTATGCTAGACAAACTGCATCAAAACAAAGGCACATAGAGACGTTTGGATTCCTCTATTTTTTGGTTTAGGTGTCGTACCATCGCCCTGGAAACAGGCTTCCAGAACTCACAGCTGTGCAGCACGATTGTCCAGCTGTCTTTCACGGCTGAAGAGCTGGAGGTCATGTTCGCCTTCCCACTAATTTATAGCATCTTCCAACTGGTGGTGGCTGTCGTATTCGTAGCAGGTGAGTCACAGGTTTATAACATTAATGAGGCTTGTAGAAATATCATGTTAGTACGTAACCCACTCCACTTACATATATTAGTATGTATATTGTACGTAACCCACTCCACTTACATATATTAGTATGTAATCCACTCCCAGAAAAACAAATCATGAAATTTCTATTGATTTTTTTGTGAGTAAAATAAAAATAAACCTCAGTTGGACTTTTGATGTTTTTTTTCTGGGAAATGAAGGTAATGGTTTAACAATGTGCAAACACAGGAGTAAAGCAACAAAATATGAAGAACTGCAAATCCCAGCAGCTAACAAAGTGGCAGGTGCAGGTGAAACTAGAACTGACTAATGAGGTGACCCTCACAGGTGAACTAAAACTGACTAATGAGGTGACCTGCTCAGGTGAACTAGAACTGACTAATGAGGTGACCCGTACAGGTGAACTAGAACTGACTAATGAGGTGACCTGCTCAGGTGAACTAGAACTGACTAATGAGGTGACCCGTACAGGTGAACTAGAACTGACTAATGAGGTGACCCGAACAGGTGAACTAGAACTGACTAATGAGGTGACCTGCTCAGGTGAACTAGAACTGACTAATGAGGTGACCCGTACAGGTGAACTAGAACTGACTAATGAGGTGACCCGTACAGGTGAACTAGAACTGACTAATGAGGTGACCCG
>JACXGK010001983.1:49839-60619 GCA_016801125.1 Novumbra hubbsi | reverse complement strand
GTGTGTGTGTGTGTGACTCTGGTGATGAAAGTCGCTGTTTAGCCTAGTCAATGGAGTGTGGTCAAATTCGATTGGCTGTTACGGTATTTTGAATATCACAATTTCTACTGATAACTTCTTTGAGGCTTGGTCTGAAGATCATCTCATTAAATTATAGAGAAAAAATATTATAATTTTTGGCCTGTGAAGCTTTTTTAAGTTTTTTCACAAAATCCAAGATGGCGGACGTTCTGAACAACCAAAATGGAAACAATCAAAAGCAAAGTTGTTCAACATCTGGCCATGCATCACTTGATACCAATTGCACGTTTCTGCGACAATCAGATCAAATGTTATGAGTGTCGAAACATTGCATGTTTGACGATTTACTGTAGCGCCCCCTAAAGGCCCAGGAAGCTGAAACTTTTGCAGTATGTGACAGGCCTATAGGTCAATAGACCTACCAAGTGTGGTTGGGATCTGACTTTCCTAAACACTTTAAATCACAACTTTAATGTAATTGACTTGTGGCGGTCACATGGTTTGTACTACCAACTCCATATTAATTGCAGTACTACTACACTATGCCTTCTTGGTACCCAACAAGTTTGGCTAAGATCGGTGTTTGCATTCATGAGTAATGAGCTAAAATACTTTTTTCAGCAACAGCGCCCCCATATGTCCAATCGGGTCAAAACTTTGTAGGCCTCATCTGGTCCTCCTAGCAACCATGGACACAAAGTTTGGTAAACTTTGGATAATCGATTGCTGAGATACGCTCTCACGTACTGTTTTTTGCCATCGCCAACACATTTGATTGGCTGTTACTGACAAACTGCTTTGATATTCAAAAAACCTTCTCATAACTTTTGTGCGACTTCGTCTTAAAATCAACTGGGCAAAAAAACAGGACGATTAAACAAAATTTGTGACCTGTGAAGCTTTTTTAAGCGTTTACGTAAAATCCAAGTTGGCGGAAAATCTATATATCCGCAAAATGACATTAAACTCGGCATGAGCTAAGGAATCTAGGGATACCTCATTTATGCATATCAAACGTATGGTTCAAAAGATACATGGGTAAACATGGTAAACGCATGTCCAACTTTGACCCGTTAATGGCGCTAAAGTGAGTAAGGCAGAAAAATGTAACTTAGTGAAACGATAGAGGGGAATGTCCTTAACAAGTGTGCCAAAAAAAATCAACTTTTTACCACAAGGGTAAATAGGCTGCCATAGACTCCAATGGCAGAGGAAGAAGATGAGACATAATAATAATAAGAAAAGGTAGAAACACAATAGGTGCTTCGCAGCTTTGCTGCTTAGCCCCTAATAAGTATTCACAGCCATTGTATTGACACTCAAAATTTAGTTTAGGTGCATCCTGCTTCCATGGATCATCCTTGAGATGTTTCTACAACTTGATTGGAGTCCCCCTGTTGTAAATTCAGTTGATTGGACATGATTTGGAAGGGCACATACCTGTCTATATAATGTCCCACAGTTGACAGTGCATGTCTGAGCACAAACCAAGCCATGAAGTCTGAGGAATTGTATGTAGACCTCCGAGACAGGATTGTATCGAGGCATTGATCTGAGGAAGGGTACATAGTGCATCCTGGTGCAATCCTTGTCATGTAAAAGAAAATGTGATTCATTAGACCAAGCTACCCATTTTCATTGCTCCGTGGTCCAGTTCTGATGCTCATGTGCTATTGTAGGCACTTTCGGCAATGAACAGGGGTCAGCATGAGCACCTTGACTGGTCTGCAGCTATGCAGCCCCATATGCAAAATGTGTTCTGACTCTTCTATCAGAACCAGCATTAACTTTCTCAGCAATTTGAGCTTGTTGGATCTGACCACACGAGCCAGGCTTTTCTCCCCACTTGCCTGGCCTCCTATGACCCTGTCATCATGGCACTGTTGTTCCTTATACATCTCAGTCAGAATTTAAACTATTTACACATTATAAGGGATCTACTGTACATATGCAATGAATGTTTTAACTTTTGCCCTTTTCCTGCCTGCAAATCATTCATGATTAACAAATTACAAAAACAAATGTGGCCCTCCATTTCATTTAAAAATCCTGATGTGGCCCCCGAGCCAAACAGTTTGCCCTTCCCTGCTCTAACCCCATCTTATAGCCATCACAATTTGGTCCTGTTAAAGTTGCTCACATCCTGACGCTTGCACATTTTTCCTGCTTCTAACACAGTGGTTTTTAACCAATTCCTCAGGGAACCCCAGCCACTCCGGGTATTTGAACTACCCTTTAGCTAGCGCACATAATCCTCAAGCCCTTGATTAGTGTATCTGCTGTGCTTGTTCCGGGCTGCAGCTAAGATGTGGAATGTCTGGGGTTTGCTGAGGAATGGGTTAAGAACCACTGTTCTAACACATCAACTTCAAGGACAAAATGTTAACTTGCTGCCTAATATTTCCCACCCACTGACAGGTGCCATGATGATCAGTGTTATTCATTTCACCTGTCAGTGGTCATAATGGTATGGCTGATTGGTGTATATGCTGCATATATATATATATATATATATATATATACACATTTATACAGTGGGTGAAATAAGTATTGAACACTCAAAATCTCACAAAATCTCATGTCAATAGCACCTTTGGAAATATATTTAGTGAGAAAAATGTACGTGTTCAATACTTATTTCACCCGCTGTATATTCATGACAGGTGGGACATTCTTGTGTCTGTTTAAATGAATGGCCATGGAAATGTCATGCAGTAATTATTTATCTGAGAAAAGTTTTTTTAGGGGAGAGATTAAACAAACTGATTAATTTAACAAGGCGATAAAAGAGCGTTGGAAGACTTATACAATTTCCATCAATTATTGAGTCTCTTTTTCTGATGACATGAAAACTGATTTAGTCCACTGTGAAAGATAAAAAGTGTCACAGTAGTTCTGATCCATAATAATCTCAAGGATTATTATTAAGGATTGGTTATCTGCTCTGGCAGAGGTCAAGACAGATTGGAATTTAATGCAAACATTGTTACAAAACAATGTTGGTTGAAGTTACAATGTAGAATAAATGTAGAATACTTACATGAACATCTGTTATCAACTGAATGAAAACTTGTGTCAATGCAATCCTTGGTTCATCCCTTTGTCCAGAAGACAATTGATAAAGAACTTAATCCAATCAGCATAATTGCAAGCAACAACAGACTCAAATTAACAAAGATTATCAACTTCCTTAAACATTTTCTGTAAAAGTAAAGATGACAGAAAACGACTCTGTTTCTAAACAACTGATCCTTGTTATTTTGGCAATGGATGAGTACGCTTTTACTAAGGGTGACTCAATTGTCTAGACAAGATAAGATCTGACATCAACATCCAAAATACTTGATGACTACTGTTGCTGGGAAATCACACCACGTTCCATTTGAAGGTAATTGCTAGGCATGACCAAAACGGCTTGTACAGTTTTTTAAATGTATAATCTATAAATTATTGTGAACTAAAGAGAATACATTTAAAACATTTCCCCCACTGAGAACTGGGAAATTAATGTGAGAAAAAATGTGTTTCTCTTAAAAAAAACAAATATATTTATAAGCCATGAGATTTTCCTTCCTCCCATTTTCTGATTGTAATTCTTTTCCAAGGACTCTCTTCCCTTTCAATCACTTGATTTTCCTCTACATCTATTTAACTGCCAATGGCAATGACTGTTTTTCTTTTGAGTAGTATTCTCCACAATTCATTCACTGCCTGCAACGCTTTTTACAGTCCATGACTTTCGTGATGCAGATGAAACGAGACATCCACCAACTTATATGAGTGTGGATACCAGAGTCATTCTAGCATCTGTTGGGCTGGATGGCATATCTAAAGTATCAAAATAAATGAGTGACATCAACTTCTTTAACTGCAATTTCTTTTTTTTTTTGGAACACTGAACAAAGAGTGTACTTCCTTGGGAGAATCAAGAAAATAAACAGGAACAACAATACTCCATATCCCTACACTCTGTCTGGTTTCTGCATGTCGAGAGGGCTCTCCCGCTGTAACCGTAGGAAGCGCAAGTGAACTTGATCACAAACGATAGACATGTTAACATAAGTTAAAAGACAATCTTGTATCTCCTTGCCTTAATGTACACTATATGGTCAAATGTAAGTGGTCACCTAAGCATCTACATATTTTTGACCAAATGTGTGTCACCCCATGAAATATTTAGTTATATTTTTAGGACATATGGACATATCAGTATTTGATGTTCTTTCAAACAATATCTATAGACAAAGATGATGTGATTGAATGACATTTTAACCATTATATATTTTATTTCACAAAAATATTTTGCTCTGCATATTCCTGGAGGGTTGCACAGCCAATGTTTCTCTGACTGCTGTTAGGTACTGGGGTCTGTGAAGCATGGGGTTGGAAATTTCATGGTTTGGGGTTGCTTTGCTGCAGCACGGCCTGGCCATCTCACTACCATAGAATTCACTTTGAATTATTTATTATATCAGTGAATGCTTCAGGAATATGTAAAACCATCTGTCTGAAATGTTAAGCTGAAGCGGATGTGGACTATGCGACTATGACAATGACCCAAAACATTCCAGTTAATCCACCAAGGAATGGCTCAAAATAATCTTAATTCTAATAAAATACTGTGGGGTGATTTGAAACGGGCTGTGCATGCACAGTTTAAAATATTCTCCATGGGGGAGTGGGAGAAACTTTCTCCTAGTCAATTGATAGACTGGTAGACAGTTCTAGGAAATGTCTTATTGAGGTATTTCAGCCAAAGGGGGCAATGCCAGCTGTTAGGGCATACAGTGCATCCGGAAAGTATTCACAGTGCTTCACTTTCCCCACATTTTGTTATGTAACAGCCTTATGTCCCTCAAAATGCTACACACAACACCCCATAATGTCAAATTAACAAATATATTTTTAAAAGAAAAATATAAACATGTACATAAGTTTTTACATTCTTTGCTTTATACTTTGTTGAAGCACCTTTGGCAGCAATTCCAGCCTTAAGTTATTTTCAGTATGATGCCTCAAGCTTGGCACAACTATTTTGACCTCTCAAGCTCCATCAGGTTGGATGGGGAGGGTCATTGTCATTGCTTAGGGTCGTTGTCCTGTTAAGATAAACCTTCACCCCAGTCTGAGGTCCATAGCGCTCTGGAGCAGGTTTCAAACAAGAATGTCTCTGTACATGCTGTGCTGCATTCATCTTTCCCTCAATCCTGACTAGTTTCCCAGTTGCCTGCATTGAAAAACATCCCCACAGCATGATGCTGCCACCACCATGCTTCACTGTAGTGATGGTATTGGCCAGATGAGGAGTGCTGGCAGGTTTTCTCCAGACATGACACTTGGCATTGTTTCATCAGACCAAATCATTTTATTTCTCATGTTGTGATAGAGCTGTCATGTGCCTTTTACTGAGAAGTGGCTTCCGTCTAGCCATTCTACCATATAGGCCTGATTGGTGGAGTGCTGCAGAGAGGGTTGTCCTTCCGAAAACAGAGCAACGCTGGAGCTCTGTCAGAGTGACCATCAGGTTCTTGGTCACCTCCCTGACTAAAACCCTTCTCCCTCGATCGCTCAATTTGGCCGGGCAGCCAACTCTAGGAAGAGTCCTGGTGGTTCCAAACTTTTTCCATTTTTGGATGATGGAAGCCACTGTGCTCATTGGGACCTTCAATGCTGCAGTCATTTTTCTGTACATAACATAACAAAAAAAAGTGTAGCACTGTAAATACTTTCCAGATGCATTGTAAGCTCGAAGGGCCAGACACTTGAGTATCCATCAGCAGTGTCTGAACAATCTCATCTCAAAAGGTATGTGGAAATACAACATCAAACTTGCTCTGAGCAGTGTCTAATCTTCAACATGCTGTTGGCTTATTCAGAAATAGGTAAAACTATTTCTGCTTTTTACTACTACAGAATGCCCCCCACTATTGGAATGTTTTATACGTTTGATTGTGCAATCCTTTCTATGTGCATAATCTATGAATAGAGTTACCAGTTAGGTAAGGTATAAACTTCCAAGTTTTAAAGCAAGTGGTTTTGATGACACATATCAGCATTTGTGTTTTAAGATATTTTATTCAAATTTATTCATCCCCGGTTTTTAGATATTCTTTGCTGAAGTGGAGGATAAAAGATGAAACTACACTCTACAATCCCCTTGAATCAGCTGACAGACATCAAGTCAATGTACTTTATTATTAGACATGATAATATATTATTGATTTCTGATGGCCAGGGATATCGACATAAGGAATGCTCATTGTTCATCTCTACAACGGAAGTCCAAGTGATGGCTCCTAGTTGCTATTACGGGCTGTAGACTAGTCTGTAGAGGAGACAGCAGAATGGCTTGTACAATGTAATCATCTCTCTAAAAGGAGTCTGAACACTTTATAGCCAGCATGGTGGAGGAACACACATCGATTGATTCAGCGGATGCAGTAATGTCAATTTGGCAAGGGTGGAGTGTGGTTGGATCATATAACAGCACATTTACTTGTGTTGGCAGCAGCTTTCCCGTGAAATTAGACACAGTGTTAGCATGGTACCATTGTTATGCTGTAGGATACTACTATGTATGATGAAAGATGAGCATAAGGGAATGAGCAGTCCTTGACTAGGTATATATACCAGTTATTTGGACATGGCCAACAACTCTTTCAGACTGGGTGTGGCAGGCATCTCTATCATCGGACTGTAAAAGTCTAACCTTTCTGTACCAGACAGAGACAAATGTCAAACATTGAAAGTCAAACACAGTATGGGACAGTGTGGGTGGGTGTGTATGCACCGTTGTGTTTATGGATGAGGTAAAAGGCCACGGTTCCTACTGGGACAGTCTGATGCGGAAGAGTGTTTGTCATCCCTAGCCAGCCTATGTGTGTAATTCTGTGTGTAGTTTTCCCTGGGCTGGAGCCTAGGCAGTGAGGCTTAGGAGGGACCATTACACAGATGCCTGGATCCCTGTGTCTGGATGATGAAGAGATCTCAGATGGTGCTTTCCTCACAGCCTCACAGCCTCTGGCCAAAACAGTTGATACAGGCCAACCCCGGCCCTAACATGCTCTGTTGCTTTAACACACACTCTGTCTCATCAGCATAGGTCTTGTCTTCTTACTTCCTGTGCGCCCATAGTTCTCAGTTGTAATATATCCATGTTTCCTTGTTTTAAAATGTACCAACAACCTGGATCTATTCTCACTACTTCTCTGATTTATTTGTAGAACACCTTGTTAGCTGTGATGTCTTCTTTTCATTGAGTGGAACATTACAGATATTCACTGCTAACATTGGCAAGAAAACTCATTGGCTCCAGGACTCAAAGTGCAAATGTGTCAGGAGACTTTGATTGGGAGCCTTTGAAGTTTGTCTGACACCCTCAGCTAGGTCCGAGGCTGTTTGAAAACCCTTAAACCTTTTTAAAATATGATAATTATTGCCCTAGATGTCCCTGTTTGATCTACCAATGTTAATCTTAGGTCAAGTTCCTCTTTTTAATTTTAACAGTTGTGTACAGACCATCTGGCATTTCGTTTAATGTTTAACGGGGCCCCCGAGAATTAAAATGTGCCATTGTATATGACGAATGTGTTAGATATGCTAGGTTTAGGGGATACTTACTGCAGAGGATGCCTAGGAAAATGTTGTGACCAAAGGTGTGTTTGGTTTCTCAACAAAACCAGAAAATTAACAAAATAGCTATTCAAAGCATAAAACCTGAGTTACAAATTTGGGGTGTAAATCTCTGACCTACACCTGGTTGTCTAACTAAATCCCAACTTGTTGTATACCAGCCAATAATGTAAAAAGTAATTACTAGATATGCACTAATAGATGATAAACACGTGGTAGACATGTTTACTAAGCTTCTTTTGTGTTTGTGACCACGTTCCTACCACGCAAATGGGTTCCTACACATCAGGGGAGAGTTGGCAGGAGCGGAAATGGATCCCCCCAAAGTTTATCATCTTATTGCAGATACATTCCCTCTAAATCACATCTGGGTGTTATGTTGTGCTGAGAAGGAACATTTCCACTAGTCCCTTCTTAGTCTGGAAACTTTTCCCCATCGTTGTCAATGATCCGGTGTGGGAATGCTATCTGTCCCTAACAGCCCTCCATGTCTGTGTGCCCGTAAAGCACGCAATCAGTTTTACCACTGGTTGAAGTAAAAATGAACCCTCTCTCTCCCAGATTGCTGACGGTACAGCTCTTTAAATCGTAATTTTCCCTGATGACATAGTGCAAATATAGCCTGACATTTACAGAATTTCTCTGTTCTTTTAATTATTTTTTATTGGCCTGTAGTTAAGGTTAGTAGCAAAACCATATGATTGTTAAACAAAATGTATAAAAAAAACTTTTGGCACCTGCACATGTTAATGAGGTCCAATTAATTCCAATATTCCAACAGTGCACTTTGTTGAAAACACCAAAAGGTGTAATGATATTTACACTTGTAATTATGGCTGAAATCTGTTAGCCTTAAAGAGAGCCATATGTATGATGTTTGCTGTACTACCTGCATAAACAGAAGCACAAATAAATGTAGGAAATCTGACGTTTTTGTTTAATTTAGATGTTTTAAATATTTTTTGTGCCAGAGATTGAATATTTCTCAGCAGTCTGTCTATCCATTTGCCTTACCTTGTAGTCTCCTCATAAACACTTTAGACAGGAGCTGTACTATCACCTGACCCTAAATCACCATGGACTAGCTAATAATATTCCTGTCTTGTTTGGTAAGGAAAGGGGAGGAGGAGACAAGTCATGTCAGTGTTTAAAATTCACTATTAAATGTTCAGAGGCAGGATTATACACAATGCACCTTTAATAATGCATGTCTTGTTGGCAGAAAATACTCTATTTGTAGAGAGAAAATGTGTCACACCTGGAAAAGGGGCTAAACTACAGGACTATCCTGGCATATATTTGTTATTGTATATAACGACACAGAGGTGTTATCTTCTGTGGAAAATCCTTTTATTTAGATATTTTTTAGGATAGCATTACAAAATGTTATTTTAATGGCGTCCCACTAAAGTTTTACTTTGTTACATTTTGAGGAGCTCCCAGGGAGCCAAAGACTGCCCTGGGCCCCCTGTAATTCACACTTGGTATAATTAATTACATATGATCTGATACATATGATGACTGGACATGGACATGTCAGGTCTGAAAATAATTAAAACTTCAGGGAAGAACTGTACCGTATAATTGTGTTTTTGACACATCTCTGGTATTGATTTGTGAGGTAAAATGAGGCACATACGAAAGAACAAGATGCGGTTAGAGATAAGGATGAATTTTATTTGAGCGTATCATAGAACTGTAGCTGAGGGTTTGGTTTTAGGTTGGCAATGACTCTGATGAGAAAATTCTCCTAAAATCATTCTGTGATCTTTTTAAGTTTGCTCGGTTTCAGCCTTTCCTCTGGTTTTGCTACAACTGTTATATCAGTAACAACATTTTGCATGAAATGTAAATGAAATGAAGAGAATTGTTTTCTTGTAATAACTTTTTTAGTGACCCCAGGAAGAATAGCTGTCACAATGGAGTCAGGTTGGATGCAAATAAACAAACTCAGAATTCATTCAAAATAGGTTTGAATTAAAAAGATTTTTCTAGACCATTTCTCTCTAAATCTCGGTCTGTTTCTTTCTTGCCATTGGTCCCATATATTTGTGCATACCCAGCAGGATGAAATCCCACCCAGCTGTCGCCTTGTCACCCCTTTGCTCTGTTGACTGTATCCCTTGTAACTCGTGTCCCTGGGGGACAGCTGGCTGGAAGAGACCACATATTATACACTGATAGCCTGCGGTGAACTACTTCTCGCCCATGTTGACTTTGGATTACCTATCATTTATAAGGTGGGGCATTTGTCTATAAATCATTTTAATAAAACCTTTGTAGGTCTTACAAGACTACACTAATGCCTTCAGGAGACGGTACCATCACAGCGCAGTTAATGTGGTTTGCAAGACACACAACACAAATTGAATTTCCAAAATCACATACAGTATATATATGTTTTTACTTAGAAAATGAGTAGAGAAACTATTTCTGGGATTATGCTATGAATGCAATGCATGTTTATGGACCTTTGGTTACCATTATTTGTGTTATTAAACCAGATGGTATTTCAACCCCATTAAAAATACACCCAAGCCAAACTTAGATCTTATCCGAACTCAGATACAAATTTCCTGTTTCTTATAATTACTGCTTTTTCCCACTTGTCCCTAAAGAGAAGCAAAAAGAGACATAAAACTTTATGAATGTCAACTACAGTGCATTTTAACAAACCTAATCACATAGAATCCTAAACACTAAACACAAAAAAGTATTTAGTCAGCCACCAATTGTGCATGTTTTCCCACTGAAAAAGATGAGAGAGACCTGTAATTTTCATTACAGGTACACTTCAACTATGACAGACAGAATTAAAAAAACAATCCAGAAAATCACATTGTAGGATTTTATATGAATTTATTTGCAAATTATTGTGGAAAATAAGTATTTGGTCACCTACAAACAAGCAAGATTTCTGGCTCTCATAGACCTGTAACTTCTCCTTTAAGAGGCTCCTCTGTCCTCCACTCGTTACCTGTATTAATGGCACCTGTTTGAACTTGTTATCAGTATAAAAGACACCTGTCCACAACCTCAAACAGTCACACTCCAAACTCCACTATGGCCAAGACCAAAGAGCTGTCAAAGGACACCAGAAACAAAATTGTAGACCTGCACCAGGCTG
>JACXGK010001983.1:38263-49739 GCA_016801125.1 Novumbra hubbsi | reverse complement strand
TAATCTGCAATAGGTAAGCAGCTTGGTGTGAAGAAATCAACTGTGGGAGCAATTATTTGGAAATGGAAGACATACAAGACCACTGATAATCTCCCTCGATCTGGGGCTCCACGCAAGATCTCACCCTGTGGGGTCAAAATGATCACAAGAACGGTGAGCAAAAATCCCAGAACCACACGGGGGGACCTAGTGAATGACCTGCAGAGAGCTAGGACCAAAGTAACAAAGCCTACCATCAGTAACACACTACGCCGCCAGGGACTCAAATCCTGCAGTGCCACACATGTCCCCCTGCTGAAGCCAGTACATGTCCAGACCCGTCTTAAGTTTGCTAGAGAGCATTTGGATGATCCAGAAGAAGATTGGGAGAATGTCATATGGTCAGATGAAACCAAAATAGAACATTTTGGTAAAACTCAACTCGTCGTGTTTGGAGGACAAAGAATGCTGAGTTGCATCCAAAGAACACTATACCTACTATGAAGCATGGGGGTGGAAACATCATGCTTTGGGGCTGTTTTTCTCCTCCTTCCATCAGCTAGGCCATTGAAGATGAAACGTGGCTGGTTCTTTCAGCATGACAATGATCCTAAACACACCGCCCGGGCAAAGAAGAAGTTGCTTCGTAAGAAGCATTTCATGGTCCTGGAGTGGCCTAGCCAGTCTCCAGATCTCAACCCCATAGAAAATCTTTGGAGGGAGTTGAAAGTCTGTGTTGCCCAGCAACAGCCCGTCAGTGTGTGACAACGTTGTGAAGACTTACAGAAAACTTTTGACCTCTGTCATTGCCAACAAAGGGTATACAACAAAGTATTGAGATAAACCTTTGTTATTGACCAAATACTTATTTTCCACCAATATTTGCAATTAAATTCATTAAAAAGCCTACAATGTGATTTTCTGGAGTTTTTTTTCTAATTTTGTCTGTCATAGTTGAAGTGTACATATGATGAAAATTACAAGCCTCTCATCTTTTTCAGTGGGAGAACTTGCACAATTGGTGGCTGACTAAATACTTTTTTGCCCCACTGTACATGAAACAAACGTTTGCAGATGGCCTTCTAAAATAATTAGAGTAACCACCTCAGAGCCCTGAACATAATTGAAGCTGCTAAGAATCACTTGGACTGGGCTAAGAACAGTAGTAATGGTAAATCATGTAGAATGTACCATATGTCTACCAGACAAAATACAAAATTTTTCAAAAACATTGTAATTGTTTTTCATTTTTCATTTTTGTACATCCCCCTTTCCCAAAAATGTGTGGACGCTGTGTAAATTGCAAAGAAAAACAGAATGCAACGATTTGCTAATCATTTATCCAAATATGTCATTGTAAATAGTATACTGACATCATATAAAATGTTCAAAATTACAAGCCCATTTTGAATTTGATGCTAGCAAACGGGCGACCACTGTGTTGAATCAACTGTTCTTTTAATACTCTGTAAGTGTTTGGGAACTGTGGTGATCAATTGCTTAAGTTTTAAAAGTGAAATGTATTTCATCTGCTCCACAATTCAGGGGTTCCCTTAACATGTTCTTTGTTTCAAAATGCTGTTTGTTTTCAATGGGTGACAGGTCTGGAAAGGAGGTTTTGCACCCAGACTCTTACTATGGAGCCATGCTGTTATAATATGTGCAGAATGTGGTTTGGCATTGTCTTGCGCATACCCAGCGCAAGACAATGCCAAACTAAGCAAGGCATATCCTGACAAAGATATTGTCTGGATAGCAGCTCCAAAACCTGTATATATTGTTCAGCATTAATGGTGCCTTTACAGACGTGCAAGTCAGCCATGCCATATGCACAAGGACGCAGAGAATCCAGAGAAATCCCTGTAAGGGACAAGGCTGAAAATCAGTACTGGATGGTAGTAATTATTGGGCCCTGTCACGTTGCCATCACAGGATGGAACCTCCTCTGCTCGCATGGCTAAAAGTACTGAATATGTGCTTTTTTCTTAGCACCTACCTCCACAGCAAGGAATATAGACTGGGAACTATATACTGCTTTTGCTTCCATGTTTAATTGATCACTGTTAATTGATCATTGCTAACTTTAAGCAAACATTAAGGTGCAGTCTTGTTGATCTATTTTAACTATTTTAACTGTCTTAAACTGTCTAGAAATCATAGATCATCTTGTTTGATAATCTATCTTAGAGAGAACTCCGAGATCATATAACAGGAATAAATCTATAGAAAGATGATATTTTAAAAGCAGATGATGGCCTCTGCGGAATGTTTCTTTATTTGATCTCTTAAATATAGATTTTTTATAAGTAATGGGCGGTATAAATGTAAAAAGTTCTTACAACTAATATGACCTAGTTTAGAAAGGTTTCCTTCTTCGGTTATTTGGCTTAGTCTTTATCAGGGAGCAATGCATGTTTCTTCCCTCCAACACTACAGAATCAGAGTCAAGGAAATAGAACTGTGATCGTGGCTGTAGAGATCTTTGAAACGGGCTCCAGTGTGTTGTCATGAAAAATTTATGAGAGCTGCATAGGGAGGCCAATTTATGCCACTATAGGCTATAACTGGGGGAATGGGAAAGTTAGAAACAATGGTGTGGATCTTAATCCTGTGCATCTGAGAGAGTAAGCATCATTTACTGTACATATATTGGACATTACTAGGCTGAGATATAGTTGGAAATTCCCCATAAATCCCTATGGAAATTCAATATGGTACACTGATAGTAGATTGAGTCCCCGGAGATAGAGTCTTTTTTCCTCTTTTTGTAATGGAGAGTTGTTTTCTCATTGAACATTTCTTAACTTTCTTAACCACAGTAGGCATTTTATTGCACATTTCTGATGTTTTGTCACGTGAAATTAAGTTGAGTTGCTATGTTGTTGAATGTTTTAACATAAAAATCACCTCTTGAGCAGAGCCAATAATAAAAGTGTAATTATAAGCAATTGCCAATGTCATAACTAATTCATTGATAATTAATGAATGAGGCATTTTATAATGAATCATTTATTAGCAGTGCTTGCTAATGATTAATGTTTCCCACTTATTGGAAAACAGCAGCTGCCTTCCCATGCTGAATTGTGAGGCACCACCACAGAAAAACAGAATGTTTATACAGAGTTCACTATCGCACGGACATCAGAGAAGACCAACATCATCCTGCACCTGATTATTCAAATATCAATCCTTGTAAGGTCAGAGAAACATACCTGGCTGTCTACACCCACAAGATTTTGTTAAACTGCCAGTAAGTAGCTGTGAAATTGATATAAAGAAGGTAGCCATGAGCGACAACCAAAGGTAAAAAGCAAGCTAGCTATCTAACTATAAAAGTTACAATTATAATATGAAATCATGGGGCACTGTGTGCTACATCTAGAATAATTATATGTTATGACCCTTCTTTAACTCCCAATTCAACACACTGTACATGGAATTCACATTGCCCCATTAATCAGTGGGAGGTGATTCATGAACATTTTATGGGAATGGTTAATTGAGAGTGGATACTTAAGTTGTTTTTAGTGAATAATCTTTAGACAGTATGGTCAAATAATGTAAAAAATATTTGCAAGAGATGGGTGTACATGGAGGACTTTAACATTTCACACATCAAGCCTTTTGAGTTGTTGGTGTATTTTTGTGTGTCCACTGTTGGGAAAAATGGTAAGAGAAACACTGATGATGCATTTTTCATGGCATGCATCACATCCAATGAACAGACCATAGTAAACCGAATATGGTAAACTGACTGTAGAACACAGACAATAATGATCTTGCTATGGAAAAAAGTCTAGGACTAACAGACTATTATAAACAGAAAGTAAACAGACTACTGTATTCAAACTATAGTAAACAAAATTTTGTAGACACGCTATTATAAACAGACTAAAGTAAACAGACTAAAGATTCAATTGGAGCTGGTTTATTTGCTCCGTTTGCACATTACCATCAAAGCCCTCTTATGGGTGATATATGTGGCAATAAGGCTTGATTTAAAGAACAGGTCCAACTGCTTGCTCGATAACTCCAGAGACCAATGAAGGGTGGAATACTGCAACAAGATTAAAGGTTCAAGGGACCCTGTTTATTCCATAAATGGTTCTACTGCTAAGAGAGTCCTGTGAAGGACATTGCAACATTTGAAGAGGATCCCTTTAATTTCATGAATAGTTCCAAAGGCTAGCACAATACTGTCTTTTGTCTTAGTTCAGCAATGAATTGCAAGGCTGTTATTATTGCATTCTTGGGGATTGTGTGATTCACAGCCTTGTGCAATGCATTCTGCGATGTGTTTCTAGAATCATAGGATATACAGGCCTGTTCAAGGAAGGCTAGGGTGCCGTTCGATTTGCTTCTATGCTGGAAATTGGTGATAATGTATTGTACAAGACATGTTTTGTATTATATAATGTTTGTTAATGTGTAGACATTAGGGAGTAACTAAAAAGAGTTAAAAAATAAATAAAAAATAATTGACATCCTTTTTTGTCTCCAACAGTCTGATAAAGAACGAGCAGATTAACCAGAGTTACATTAAGTGCACACGTAATTTATTTATCCGTTGTAACAGATTTGTAAGCTGGGCTTGTGCTATAATGTAATTATCCAGAGGAGTGCTTCCATTTATCTCATTCATACTTCCTTCCTTATTAACCTATAATTACCCTGCAAAGCTTGCATTATTAAGCCTGACCTTCAGAGCTCGACTCCTGACCTTGAATCTCCAAGATGGACGGAAGTAATAATGCTCCAGCATGTATTTCTGACGATACATTGATTACCATTAGGTTTTTCTTGTTCCTGTTGGGTGTGCGTGTGTGTTATCGCTAGGATAATGCTGCATGGTGGACAGATAAAGATTGGGCAGAGCAGTTGTACACATGAAAGACAGAGACCTAACGGCTCTGTGTAGTTGTCCGTTTACATCCAACGCTGATAGTCATGGTCTGTTTTAACCAGCCAAACCCTGCAGAGCAGATAACTTCTCTTTTGCATGTTCGGGCCCAGATTGTTATCAGAAGCAAAGCCGTAGGATGTGGCAGGGGCTGAAGAACCCATTTTGGTTCATGGTAGACATCTTTGCATTTTTATACATATGTAAATTAATCTGATGTTTGGGACCAGCACAATCTCAAGAAGATTTCATACTTTTTTTTAATTAAATGGATTCATATAGCTGTGTTCCATACACAAACATTTTATATAATTTATGGAGTATTACAACAGGGTTTCAGAAGGTAAAATTGAATAGATTTTAAGACATTAAGACTTTATTTAATGTCACTTTAAATCCAATTTAAGATTTTTTTTACAAAAATACATGAGGACACCACTACTGTTAGAGCAGTAAGCCTACAGTTGAAAATATCATTACTGGCTGCACTTTACAGGACTGTCGTCTGTGATACGACCAATCAGAACAGAGAAATGTCAGGCGTTTTTTAGAGGCTTTTTGCATCCTTTTTTTCTTGCACTTCATATGGGATTCCACAGATTTCATTCCCACTGTGCACAGTAGTCATCGTTTTCTTTCCCTTGAACAGATTTCAACCTCAAAGCACAATATATAACTAAATGACCTACCTTGGTACTAGTTGGGTGTCTACCGAACAAGTGTCTTGCTGACATCTAACATTCTGAATAAAATAATGGTTCCCATCTGTGCGTGACCAGATCTGAAATGCATTCACAAACAATACTATATTTTTTGCATCACCTCTCCACAAGGCTAACATAACTTAAATACTTTTAATACCTTTAAAAAGCAGGAATAAGACAATTTCAGTGCCATTTATTTATTAACTATGTTGTTATTTTTAGTCTTATCAATGGTAAAGAATGTAGGCGACAACTCAGATGTTTTGGATTCTATTAATTTAATTCCTAATATCTCACTATGTGTACCTATTAATCATGGCTGCCAGGTGACTGTGGGTGTGGGGGGGGGGGGCAAGTGTTTATGGGAGTAAATACAATTTTAACCACATTCAACTTTTTTTCAATTTTTCACATTCCCAAAGCTGCCCCGCTTGTGACCTGTCTGTTTGTCATAAAATCATTAGGTGCTGGATTTCCATTAATCTTAAATACAATACACAACACACACTGGGTCAACTGGCTTTACTTATCGAAGAACGTGACATTCATCACCGGAGTCAAACCAAATCATAGTAAATTAGAAATCACTGAAGCATGTATAACTGGAAACACCGAAACAGCAGTACGAATGGACAATCTTATTAGAATTGGATGATAGTGTTGAGCAAAAACCTTATGACCCTTTACAGATGAAGCGAAATACGTTGATTATCTCCTAACAAGGATGCATCTCCTAACAAGGATGCATGTCAACTACTCCGTAGTTGCGGTTTGGCTCTCCTTTTGTTTATTATTTTTTGGTTTAGTTGAGTGAATAGTTGAAAGAAAGGAAACAAATACAAGGATGTACCCTTCTATCTTTGCTCACCATGTCCTGCCTCCAAGAAACCATTACAATAACCTGTTGATAATCACAGCTAACTGCCCTTGGTTTTGCATTTGCAATCTCAGACCCACATGACCTACATTTTTTGACACATGCAACTGTTATGTGGGACCCTATAGACTATTCATACACACAAAAAGTTTACAATCTTGACAGGTTTATGTTTTTTTTTTAAGCTGTCCCATTTGACAATTGGCAAAACAAGATGTTGATCTAACTAGATTTATTTCATACAGAGACTGGGCTACTGATACGAGCTGTCTAATTAAAAAGGCAACCTGAGAAGACAATCAATGGCAGAGAGCCCTGCGAGGCTCCTATGATTAGATTTCATACAATGATAACCCTGATTGATCTTCTCCATTTCGAAAGTTCAGGCTAGGATCAATGGCTGTGTCTTCCAAACAAAGCAGTTGAAGATGGAGCCGGAAGGTCAGTTCCACATTCCTTTCCGTCAGCACACGTACCTGTGCGTGGTCTTGTAATTAGCAATGTATGACAAACTAGTTTTCATACATTATTTCTATTTTTGTCAAGTCCAAAAGTCATAAAATGTTTTTTTGTTGTTTTTGAGTACACTTGTTATTGCCATTGCATCGGCTAATTGTAATTCTCTAAACAAAAAAATATAAACTAGAATGCTTTGAAATATGTGACAATTATGGTCTTTCTCATGTAGTGGAAAACAAACATTTGTAGACCATCTGTAAATTCTCGTATTGTTTGGCTTTCCTGTAGAAAGTGTCAGTGTGACTTGTATGACATGTATTGACTTGACCTTAAAATGTTTCCAAATTACCCAGAAGGAGCATTTAGAATCGCAATCCTATGATCCCATCTACTCTGTAGTACTGTTGTGAAGTAGGTGAATGTACAATTGTGACAGAAACAAAGAGAACAGTGAATGAACAGGGCTAAATGTCCCATTATCCTCTCACATTTGGGTTGTAAAGCAAAAAAAATAAGCAACTAAATAATAACATTTACTTCATATTAAAGATCACCCAGTTATGCAGACGCAGGGTACCCTACAGTTAAGGTGATGACATGATTTATATTATTTAATTTCAGCTACAGTTTTGCTTACAAAATGGTGTTGATTGTATACACACATTGCGCAAAGATCTTTACTGTACATTGTGTAATTCGTTGAAAACAAAATGGTGTAACAACCTCAATGGATACCAAAAATCACCAGCCAATTGAGGGCTGGATTCAAACTCACACCAAAAATGTAAGCGAACGATTGAAATAACAGGCTGTTCTTACTTGCTTGAAATTCATTACGGCAATTTATAATGTGCCTCAGTAGTGTGTATTGCCCCTACGTTCCTGTATGCACTTCCAACAAAGTCTGAGCATTCTCCTGTTGAGAGGGTGGATGGTGTCCAGGAACTGCCTACACACTCTGGTCTCATGAAGTCAAGCATTGTCCTGGACCAGGAGGATCCCAGGGCCCACTACATTAATGTAAGGTCTGCTAATGAGTCTGAGGATTTCATCTTGGTACCTAACAGCAGTCAGTCTATGGTTGGCTAGCACAAGTTAGATGTTCTTATTTGGTAACAATTAATATATAACAGAATACCTGCCCATATTTGTTTTCATTTTTTTTTTTTCATGATTGTAGCTAGGTTTAGCAAAAGCAACATCCATGTTGCTAACGTTAAAGATTTTACCTCTGCTGTGAGGAAATTCTGTTGCCTCTCATTTGAACTTCACTAAACTGGCTACCCAGCAAACTACATTAACTTGAGTCTCACCAGTAGCTGATGTTATTTGAATGCGATAGCTAGTGTAGTAGTTTAAAAATATTATTTGTTTGCCATAAATTAAACTTGACCTAGCGTTAACTATTGCACACCACTTATACCAAGGCTTGTCATACTCAAAGCATGACACAATAGCAGAAATACCCCTCCAATGTTTTTGGGAATGACAGGCTCCCTGTAATCATGTTAATACATTATGTTCATAGTACTTTCCAGTGCTTTTGTGTTGTAAAAAGTAGAGCATTTTTGTGCTCTAACAATATGCTTTATATTTTAGTTTTTTTTTTAAACCTTTCACTTTTGAAACCCCATTTCATTGCAGTTTGCTGCACCACATTTAAATTAGTTACAGTAAAGTTGTAACTTTTTACACGAAAGAAACCTGACAAAGATTGTAAACAGTACAATAAACTTGCATTTGGAAGCTATTTAGTTAATTCTATTTATCTACAAAAACATGACAGCTCACAAGATACAGTGGAGGTAAAACATATTTGATCCCCTGCTGATTTTGTATGTTTGCCCACTGACAAAAAAATAATAATTTTAAAAGTAGGTTCATTTGTACAGTATGTAATCAAATAAGTGAGTTTCAAATAAGTTATACATTGATTTGCATTTCACTCAGTGAAATAAGTATTTGATCCACTATCGATCAACAAGATTTCTGGCACCCAGGTGTTTTTTATCCAGGGAACGAGCTGAGATTACTTGCACTCTTAATGGGGGAGTGCTCCTAATCTCAGTTGATTACCTGTATGAAAGACACTTGTCCACAGAAGCAATCAATTATATTTTAAACTCTCCACCATGGCCAAGACCAAAGAGCTGTCCAAGGATGTCAGGGACAGGAGTGTAGACCAACACAAGGCTGGAATGGGCTACAAGACCATCACCAAGCAGCTTTGTGAGAAGTCTTGAGAAGTTTACAACAGTTGGTGCTATTATTCGCAAATGGAAAAAACACAAAATAACTGTCAATCTCCCTCGGTCTGGGGCTCTATGCAAGATCTCACCTTGTGGAGTTTCAATGATCATGAGAACGGTAAAGAATCAGGTCAGAACTACACGGGAGGATCTGGTCAATTATCTAAAGGCAGCTGGGACCATAGTCACCAAGAAAACCATTGGTAACACACTATGCCGCAAAGGACTAAAATCCTACAGCCCGCAAGGGCCCACTGCTCAAGAAAGCACATGTACAGGCCCGTCTGAAGTTTGTAAATGAACACGTGTTGTGG
The DNA here is from genome assembly GCA_016801125.1 of Novumbra hubbsi. Classification (NCBI taxonomy): domain Eukaryota; kingdom Metazoa; phylum Chordata; class Actinopteri; order Esociformes; family Umbridae; genus Novumbra; species Novumbra hubbsi. Next base: position 40,257 of record JACXGK010001983.1, on the reverse strand, counting down.
TCAAATGAGACCGAGCTCTTTGACATCAACTCAACTTGCCGTGTTTGGATGAGGAGGAATGCTGCCTATGATCCCAAGAACACCATCCCCGCCGTCAAACATGAAGGTGGAAACATTATGCTTTGGGGGCGTTATGCTAAGGGGACAGGACAACTTCACCGCATCAAAGGGACGATGGATGGGGCCATGTTCCATAAACCTTTGGGTAAGAACCTCCTTTCCTTAGCCAAGGCATTGAAAATAGGTTGTTGATGGGTATTTCAGCATGACAATGACCCAAAACATACAGCCAAGACAACAAAGGAGAGGCTCAAGAAGAAGCAAATGTTCTTCAAAAATGTTTCAACTGTTCTATTTTCTAGTACTTTCTAGGTTTGACAGTTCAGAGGTCTAAATGTTAGGTTTCACTTTAAGCCCTTTTGGTTTTAGATAGTAATGAATAATTCATGGCATGACATTAGATTTTTGAAAAGGAATATTTCTACCTCATGTAAACTTAAAAGGGTTGGCAGGGGAGGAATATGTCAGCTGGTTAGAGTTTTAGGCCAGTTGGTCCTTTGATTCTTGAGGCAACAAGGGGATTAATTGGTCACTGTTCATGTATTGCCCTTGCTTCTCCTAGAAGTTGCTCTGGATAAGAGTTTCTTTTGTAAGCCTAAAACTTTACTGTAAAGAATTGAAAGATCTTCTTTAATGCTGGTATAAACAATTTGTGGGCATCTAAAAGGTGACAAATTAGAGCCAACACGCATCAGCAATACAAGGCTTGATGCATGAAATGCTAAATTAATAACAGATTATTATGCAAGAATATTAGTATGTTCCAATCTAAACAAGTCAGTTATCAATTCTTATGACCATTCCAAGTTGTAAGAAACTGGTATTTCTGGCTTGTAAGCTATTAAAACGGCTACTATCAAAAGCCATACATTTCATAGATGCTATTTGTAGTGGAAGTAAACTTCATAACAAACGTTAATCAGTTTAACACAATGCTAAAATGGGAAAAACTGCTTCTTAATAGTTTTTTAACGATTGCATTAGATTTAAAAAAATGGGAATTTAACACAAACCTGGCAGGTGCCATTAACACAAACCTTACAAGTGCCATACAAGCATGAGCTTCATTAACCCTCAGTGTCTTAAAGGTTTATTTTTCTTTGAAGGGAATATTTGACCCTGTATATGGAACAGGCAGCCAGGGGAATAGAAACAAAGGTGATGTGGGCGTTCTGTCATGTTTGTGAGATTATCCTGGCAGCTGCATTCTGGAACATCTGGAGCTGAGACAGAAACCTTACTGAAATTCTTGTCAAAAGTTCATTGCAGTAGTCAATTTGTTTCCACGGCATTCACAAGCTTTTCAACATTGAATAGGAATTACCTGTCCACAGCAGTGTTACATTGATTGAAAAAAAGTTTCTAGATGTTACGAATGTGAGCTTCAAATAGGTCGGAGTAAAAAAAACAGACCACAGTTTCTGTCATGCAATTGTGTCATCATCAAGGGAAAGAGAAAATGTGCACGTCTTGCTCTGTGCTCTCCTAAGAGTCGTTAAGCACGTTTTGAGGTTTGCTGCAATTCATCTTTATAAAGTTTAAACGTATCCATCTTTTGATCGCTTCTAGACAGGCTGTCAGTTGTTAAGTCTCAGTCTCTGATTATGTGCTGATATGTATTTGTGTGTCATCATCTTAAATATCAAAGGAGGATAAGAACAAAACCACTGGAGTGTTTGTTTCTGGGAATTCAAGCTAGTTATTGAATCTGATGATGATTACCCTATAATTCAGTGTCTGTCAGGGTTTCCCCTGACTTGACTCGTTTTCCGCCTCTGCTTCGCCCCCTGGGGGCTTTGAGCGATGTGCTCATCACTGTACCAAACCATCCAGTCACCAATCACACACTCAACGACTCACACCTGTCCCTCGTCAATAATCACCAACCCTACTTAGCTTCCTGGTTTTCGACACCACCTTGTCGATTCAAACTA
>JACXGK010001983.1:0-38163 GCA_016801125.1 Novumbra hubbsi | reverse complement strand
TTTAGGTTATTTGACTGCTGCATTACACTGCAGTACATGGCTTTCCAGCCCTTCTTATATTTACATATATATACCGATCACTACCACAAACTCTCCTGTACAATCCTTATCCACCAAGGATTCCTCTAGTCGTGCGATTGGGTCCCTATCATCACTCTGTTCCATCGGAACCCTTACAGTGTCAAGATTATTTTTAAAACATCTGATCTGGAGTGAAAAAAAACTCATTAGATTCTTCCTTCTAGATATGATCCATCTTGTGAAAAATCATAAACGGATTCATGAATGTGCATGGTTCAAAATATTTTGATTAAATGTTTTTGTTAGCACTTGCCCTGAAAATTAAGCTTTCGAAAACAGATAGGTAGGTCAATCTCACTGAACCAGATTGGGTGAAAACACTATTTTAAAGACTAATATATTACAAATCATAATGTTTAATTATTAAGATGAACACCTTAGTACACCACAGGTTACAGTTAATTCATTGTAATTATTTCATTAAAATGGCACTTATTTGCCATACTAAGAGCCATGTGGGTGCTCAAATCCATGTCACTGGGAATACAAAAAGAAAATACAAATATTGCTTTTTAATCTACATAACTGTTTTCACGGTCTGTAATCAATGATGTCTGATTGTAAGGTAACAAATGGCCAGAGGAGTCTTTAAAAAATACTTCCATTGTTACTGCAACCAGTTAGTGCCATTGCACAATAAATTAACACTTGTCATTGCTGCCATTCTGGAAATGGCTCACCTACCTTTGTAAGGCTATGTTTTGTATGTAACATACAGTGGGGAGAACAAGTACTTGATACACTGCTGATTTTGCTGGTTTTCCTACTTACAAAGCATGTAGAGGTCTGTCGTTTTTATCATGGGTACATTTCAACTGTGAGAGACGGAATCTAAAAAAAATCCAGAAAATCACATTGTATGATTTTTAAGTAATTAATTAGCATTTTATTGCAAGACATAAGTATTTGATCACCTACCAACCAGTAAGAATTCCGGCTCTCACAAACCTGTTAGGTTTTCTTTAAGAAGCCCTCCTGTCCTCTACTCATTACCTGTATTAACTGCACCTGTTTGAACTCATTACCTGTAGAAAAGACAGCTGTCCACACACTCATTCAAACAGAGACCAGCCTCTCAACAATGGCCAAGACCAGAGAGCTGTGTAAGGACATCAGGGATAAAATTGTAGACCTGCACAAGGCTGGGATGGGCTACAGGACAATAGGCAAGCAGCTTGGTGAGAAGGCAACAACTGTTGGTGCAATTATTCGAAAATGGAAGAAGTTCAAGATGACGGTCAATCACCCTCGGTCTGGGGATCCATGCAAGATCTCACCTCGTCGGGCATCAATGATCATGAGGAAGGTGAGGGATCAGCCAAGAACTACATGGCAGGACCTGGTCAATGACCTGAAGAGAGCTGGGACCACAGTCTCAAAGAAAAAACATTTTTAACACACTACGCAGTCATGGATTAAAATCCTGCAGCGCATGCAAGGTCCCCCTGCTCAAGCCAGCGCATGTCTAGGCCCATCTAAAGTTTGTCAATGACCATCTGGATGATCCAGAGGAGGAATGGGAGAAGGTCATGTGGTCTGAGAGAGAAAAATAGAGCTTTTTGGTCTAAACTCCATTTGCCGTGTTTGGAGGAAGAAGAAGGATGAGTACAACCCCAAAAACACCATCCCAACCGTGAAGAATGGAGGTGGAAACATCATTCTTTGGGGATGCTTTTCTGCAAAGGGAACAGGACGACTGCATCGCATTGAGGGGAGGATAGATGGGGCCATGTATCGCGAGATCTTGGCCAACAACCTCCTTCCCTCAGTAAGAGCATTGAAGATGGGTCGTGGCTGGGTCTTCCAGCATGACAACGACCCGAAACACACAGCCAGGGCAACAAAGGAGTGGCTCCGTAAGAAGCATCTCAAGGTCCTGTAGTGGCCTAGCCAGTCTCCAGACCTGAACCCAATAGAAAATCAATGGGGGGAGCTGAAAGTCCGTTTGCCCAGCAACAGCCCCGAAACCTGAAGGATCTGTATGGAGAAGTGGGCCAAAATCCCTGCTGCAGGGTGTGCAAACCTGGTCAAGAACTACAGGAAACATATGACCTCTGTAATTGCAAACAAAGGTTTCTGTACCAAATATTAAGTTCTGCTTTTCTGATGTATCAAATACTTGTCATTCAATAAAATGCCAATTCAATACTTAAAAATCATACAATTTGATTTTGTGGATTTTTGTTTTAGATTCCGTCTCTCACAGTTGAAGTGTACCTATGATAAGAATTACAGACCTGCAAAATCGGCAGTGTATCAAATACTTGTTCTCCCCACTTTATATACTGTATGTGTATATACTCACTTCATGAACAAAGAACTCATGTTCTTTGTAACGGCTAAGATAGTGTTTTTCTTTTTATATTTTTTCTCTGGTGTAGTAATTGTCTAAATAAATTCCATAAATTTGTCACAACGGCTGCAAATACCTGCACCATGTTTATAGAATGTCACAATAATGGTTCCTCAAAGCAATGGAGAAGGTATTTCCACATTGTTTTTAAGATTAGCATGTATTTATACTTTGGAAAATGTGTTAATTACTCTTAGCCAACTGGTTTTGTCTGTGTGACATTTCAATGGTTTCCCAAGCATTTTACAATTGCTTTAACATTATTGTCATTGTATACTCCAATTGCACATTTGCAATTGATTGCACTGAAACATATTAGATTCACTATTCATTCCAATATTACTATAATGAATGGACTACACCTTTATCCCCAGTGTAAATGTATTTGATGATTTTCAGGAGCAGAGCTGCTTTGCAGTGGTTGTTTAATTCTGACAGTCAGAATGTTTTAATCCAAGGCACTCTACCCCCAAGGCATGTTGTAAACTGTCACTCCTTTGTTTGTCAAGATGCCCTATCCACTGATCAAGACCTATGTGTCACAAATATTCAAGCAGGGAAACTGGAGTTTATATTGATATGTAGGCTTAAAGGAATGTGTCTGGTAATGGAACATTTTCAAGCAATCCTTCTGCCACCCACAATCTATATCCAGCCAAGACTTTGTAGGACCTTCATTTGGATACAAATACTTGTGTCATCCCTGCCAAAGCCTCTTTGGAATTAAGATATAGGTTTCCTTGGCTACCTGGTTGATCACCATCACCTCAATTTCTTTGACATTTGTACATGTCCCTCAACCGCCCTTCCCGACAACACTGTCTAATCCTTAATCAGTTCTCTTTGATGGATTCTGACCAGGTTTTAACCACCTAAATTGATGTACAAGAGTCATGTCTGAGCTTGTGCATACCTTGTAGAGGAGGCGGCAATAACTGTGTCCTTTGGGATGTAGCCTCTAAAAATTAATCGATTTTGTAGGACTCTGTCACACAACTTTTACCGCTCAATGTTAATTGACTAGTTTGTGTTGTTTAAAAAAACAACCTTAGCTCAACAGAAGGCATTAAGAGCAAGTTTCTAAGTTAATTTGTATCATTATATCTTATTAACTAAAGTCACTGTGGAAAATTCTCTGAAGCTTTCTACGTATCAAAAGTTGGTTTTGCCAGTATGTTATCATAATTATTATGGCTAAAAGGCTTACTCATAGGTATGTTAGCCATCTGCTCCAAATACTAGTTCATACTAACTTTAATAAAATGTATTCTGCCAACTGGCACATCTGTACTATTGAGTGCGGTGAGGTGTAATTTAGTCTGGGAAGGCAACAAGAATACACAAAATCATTCAGGTTAGACTCCATAGCAAATGGATTTCTATTATGATACTGTACAATCTTCTTGTCTCATACACATATTTATTGAGACTGCCCTGGAAAATTCCTCATGCAAAGCAATATTTTACTACATCCAACTATGCACGTTTTCGTAACATCACCAGTTTCAGTGTTGAGAATCGGTGGTGAGGAGATGTTCTTTTCCATTCTAACCACCTGGCATCTGCTTGACAAGTAGTCCAGGATCTAGGTGCACAGTGAGCTGTTTAAGGGCAGAGCCTGGAGTTTCACATCAGGCTTGGAGGGCACAATGGTGTAAAATGCTGAGCTTGTAGTCTACAAACAGCGTTCTCACATACAGTGCATCCAGAAAGTATTCAGTGCAATTCACTTTTTCCCCATTTTGTTATGTTACAGCCTTTTTCAAAATGGATTTAATTAGTTGTTTCCCTCAAAAGTCTACACACAATACCCCATAATGACAAAGTGAAATCATTAGATTAAGAACAAATAAATAAACTTTCATATGTATTCACCGCCTTCATTCAATATTTTGTTGACGCACCTTTGGCAGCAGTTACAGCCTCAAATCTTTTTAAATATGATGCTACAAACTTGGCACACCTATTTTCGGGCGGTTTCTCCCATTCTTCTTTGCAGGACCTCTCAAGCTCCATCAGGTGGAATGGGGAGCGTTGGTGCACAGCCATTTTCAGATCTCCCCAGAGATGTTTAATCGGTTTCAAGTCTAAGCTCTGGCTGGGCCACTCATGCACATTCACTGAATTGTCCCGAAGCTACAACATTGTTATCTTGGCTGTGTGCTTAGGGTCATTGTCCTGTTAGAAGATAAACCTTTGCCTCAGTCTGAGGTCCTTAGTGCTCTAAAGAAGGTTTCCATCAAGGATGTCTCTGTACATTGCTGCATCTTTCCCTTGATCCTAAATAGTCTCTTATTTCCTGCCGCTGAAAAACTTCTATTACTGGTATCTGGTTTCCTCCAGACATGACACTTGACATTCAGGCCAAAGAGTTAAATCTTTGTTTCATCCGACCAGAGAATTTGTTGCTCATGGTCTGAGAGTGCTTCAGGTGCCTTTAGGGAAACTTTCCTTATTTCTAAGATGAAATCTATTCACTGTTGACAGATCATTCAAGCCATTGTAGCCAATCCTTTTTAGAAGTTGAGAACAGCAGGCAGGGAAAGCAGAACAAACTGCTAGCTTAAGCGCAAACACAAATCACTCAGTTTTTAAATACCTTTCATTTTGGTAATCTTACTTTGTTGTAAATCCATAAGATGCCCCTACTATTTTGAGTTGAAGCTCGTGAACATCAGATTTAGCGGTCTAGCTCCTCCCATTAGTTTAGCCAAAACTAAACCGCACATATTTCTTGTAAACCTGGAGCTGCCACTGCATATTTAAAATAATCATACACCACAAAAAAACTGTACTGGTGAAGACAGACAGGGCAGATCTATTTGTTATCTCTTAATATTTGGTTTCTCTGACAAAATTGGGGTTGGCTGAATACATACTGTCCACTGCAAACAACCATAAAAACATAATCCATAGATAGCAGTTGTCATTCAAATCAGGGCTGGCAGCTCTTCATTATGTACTTACTTGTTTAAAAGTCAAATTGGTTGAAAAAAAAATCTAGGTTGTTTGGCCCACTACAGGGAAGTCATTGTTTTCATTTTGGCTTACGTGCTGCCTAGAGTGAAAGTGTGAACCTCACTTTTTTTACTTCTGTAAAACATTTTTTATATATATATACTGATATCCCTGGTAAGCCCCAGGATTAATCCACCTCCAGGGAATGACAATAACATGCCCAGAATAACGTGTTACATCTCACATCAGTGTCACACTAACAAATTGTCCTGACACTGACATTTTGAAGCCACAAAGCAAACCATAAACATTCCCAGAACGTAAACTGTGTATTTATATACACAAGGATGTTAACATTCCACCAATGTGGACTCTCCTCTTCAGCTCATCCCACAGGTTTTTATGGGGTTTAGGTCAGAGGACTGAGATTGCCATGGCAAAAACTGTGATTCTTTGGTCAGTGAACCATTTTATTGTTGATTTCTAGGTGTGCTTTGGATCATTATCCTCTTGGAATATCCAGCCACGGATAAGTTCAAGCTTCCTGGCAGAGGCAGTCAGGTTTTGGTATTTAATGGAGTCCAAGTATCCAAACAAGTTGTCCAGGGCCTTTGTAAAAAATACAGCCCACAACATCAAAGATCTCCCACCATACCATGGTGGGGATGAGGTATTTTATTGCTTGGCTATCTTTCTGTCCATGACAAACCTACCTCCAAGCCTCTGTCCATAGAATTTCATGCAGTCTTTATTCTATTGCTTTGGATAGGTTTGTGGATCAATGCTGCTTTCAGCATATATTTTCATCTTTCGGATCATTCAACAGAATGCAAACTATGCTAAACAAAATGAACAGATAAATACACATACACATTTTGTGGAAATGTGTAGTTCTGTAGAAATCATTCAACAATGTAGCAAATGTTTAATTAAATGAAATTGGTTCTCTCAAATGCACAACGCATGAGCTATTAAATATATATATATATATATATTTTTTTTAAGTAAACAATAACAAACAAACAAACAAACTGCTACACAGCGCTATTTAGTAATTGCACCAGTGGAATACATCTGACAAAAGACCAACTGGCTGGGTACAGGGATTACTTGTCTGTGCTAAAATTGACAGACAACAAACCAGCTGTGTGTATATGAAAGAAAACGTATCTATTCTAATAACTTGTTGTGTACCCTTTTAGTGTTTGTGCTGATAACTTTATGACAACAGTGTTCGGCGTGTACAGGGATAATGTTGCTGGGAAAATAAGCTGATACACAACAGAAAACTTTCTATGTACTAGGATAAAGATTTTTTATTGATAACTGACAGACATCAGGCTACAGGTAAATTTTTCCTGCTCGATTAGCTGACCGACATTTGCAGTAATGTAGAAGCAGCTTGCGTGATTTGTAGGTTAAATGTGTGTGTGTGTCAGTGTATTAGTGTGACCATTTGTGTGTTGAAGTATCAATGTTAGTGTGATGTGGGTGTGTGTCTAGAATCAATGTGCATGCAATCAGTGCAGGATGGTCAAGGTAGTCGTTTAGCTAATATTTAGCAATCTAACAGCTTATGGGTGTTCACATCAGGATACTTCAACAAAATAACAATGTTTAGAACCAATACCTTTGACAAATATTACATTCATAAACTGCACCTATTAGGAGTACAGTAATACTTCGTTGCATAGTTGGACATCTAATTTCTCGCTTTTCAAGGAAATCACTTATTTCTCTATCTGACTTTAATGATTGGCAGAATGGCAAAGCTTTAAATCATATGGCTTATAATAAATTCAGATGGGAAAGTCACATCTTGGTTTTACCATTTATTAGAGAAACAATGTCCAACAATACACAGACAATATCTTGGCGTTAGACTGTCCCTTTGAGAAATTCACCACCATGGCATGTTCATGCTGGGTGTTTTTGTAAGCACTTTGTGACAACTGATGTACAAAGGGCAAAATAAATACAGGTGACTGATTAATTGATTGAACATGTATACAATACAACTAATAAAAACATTAACTCTGTAATGATATTTATAACAATACCTATGGCACTGGGCAAGATATGCAGTTCTAATCCCTCCCGCAATGCAGAACACTGAACCAAACAGGTGGACACTGTGGTGGTGGGTGGAGCAATTGAATGCTAAGTTGTCCAGGAGAGAAGCAGACTGAGCGAGTACTATGGTAGGAGTGATCTTGACACGAGCTGTTGCATAGTTGAGGCAGTGCCCACTCGGGTTCTTTGGCAGAAGAAACTGCGCTAAATTTATACTTTGCCCTGGTTACAATGTTGAGAGCTAAGGCAGTCCTATACAAGGCAAACACTTAGGACTTAGTTGGACAATCTTATTTCTGAATGTGCATAGTGTCTAACTGAAAGGTAAATATACCTTATTCAATGGAAGAAATTTGCTGGCTAAAATATGACTAAAATATTGACTAAAACAACAATATTGGCCAGGAGTCTGACATATTTAACTACCTGAAAAATAATAAGGCATTACTAAACAAGACATCATCTGAAAATTAAAATGATCAAAGGAGAAAATTACAAAAACATATTTTATGACTAAAATATAAATATATTGTGCAACCACATACAAATAACTAGTCATAGTAATTAAATAAAGAACCAGTAATGTTCCTACTTTCCTTTTTGCAAGGAAAAGGTTAAGCCAGCATTGTTTAAGCACAACTGGATAGTTGTTCCATTGTGAGGACATTTGCCACATCTTGAGAAGTCTGGGAAGTTTCAAAGTTTGTGGTTTGCTGGGTAGCCAACTCATCAAATGCCTACACACAAAGTTATAATTATGCACATAAGAGACCTGTCATAATTACTTGACAGGCATTGTGGTAAGAAATCCATCATTAGTCAGGGAGGTGCCAAATGCCCTTAAAAATAAAGAAAAAAACATTTCATGAAGGAATCTCAATTTTGAAAGAACTTGCCAATGACTTACTTTCACAAAATACATTTTCTCCAGCAGTTGCCGTGCCCAAGCCATTCAGTGGGCTAAGAAGACTATTTACTGAGACTGAATTACTATTTACCAGTGTCTGCCGCCACTGGGATAATTGGTTGGTTTCACCTTATCTACCTTTAACATGCCTGGCCTGACTTCATGTATGCCTGTGCACATTTGGGGGCAAAACCATCTAGATTTGTACATTTCACTTCAGTATACAATAGAAATACATGGTCAGATCTATTTAACATGTAATATTAAATTATGTTATTACATATAAATTGCACAATTCACGTTACTTTGTTTGCTTTTTTGATTGATGAAGTCCAAAACATAGCACATTTCTCTCTGTCACCCAAGGCAGAGACCAGGTAGAATTAAAAAAAAAAAGAAATTCTGGGCTTGATGTTCTGAGCTTGGCACAATATTGCCCTGCACATCCACTAACAGTTTAGAAAAAAAAGATGACTAAACCATACTAGCCGAATTGGTCTGCAACAGACAGATTGAAAACCCATGTCACTGAGTCTAAAACAATCAAAAGACTGGATTTCAACTCAATGAGGGTCATGTCAAATCACACCATAAACAGCATAATAAAACCCCCTATCCATCATTGGCTCCTTCCAAAGTGTTTTTTGGACAGCTTTGTCGGCAGCTTTGCTTCTGCAGCATGGTGTCTGAACTGTCATAAAGAAGTAAATATGCATTGTTGCCTTAGTAGCACCTCAATCTGATTAATGTCAAAGCTGAATGCAATCTGATGCCAACTGTAATGCAGATTGGTGACAAAAATCTAATACAATCTAATCTAATCCCAAAAGATAGAACCTAGCCTTCGGCCAAACAACTGTGGGACTAAGTATTTAAAAGAACTTTGGTGAAATGTGGGCAGTGTTGTAAAGAGCAAGACATGAACATGTTTGTTCAGTTCTCACAGACATTGAGAATGATTAGAATGCTGTTTGTTTACTTAAAAGAATCCAGATAAAAAAAGTAAAAATTGCCATATATGTTTGCCAGACAGGTCATTTACTGTTCTGGATTTAAAATGTAATTCATGTTAACAACCCAGAAACTTGCCATAATTTGGTGGGATGCGTTTTCTTTCACACAATTTGTCTGGCTCCAAACCTTTTTTCTGTCAGTATGTGCCAAATGCTAATCACTACAATTAACAATTAATGAATTAGAATTTGTTTTTTCCAGCTGATAAATCACAGACATGTGATTTTCAACCACAGGCACCGCTTTTCAACCACAGGCACATTTAAATAATGAATGGTCCAGAGGATCATCAATAAGTTAGTTGTTTATTCATTTCAATGGTGGAGAACCACAGGTATCATTGAAAAAGCATCTTTCAAAGTTTGTTCCAATAAATAATAGGTAAACAGGGTTCAGTTTGTGAATGCAGTGTTGTTGACCACATTTTAGTATTGAATGGTACTATTGTTGGACAACTTACAGTTTTGTTAAAGTAACTGTCCAGTGTTACATTAACTATGAATTATTAAATATCCCAGATAGGTTCTTGATGTGTTTTTAGTTCTCTTTCTAGTTCATTCTTTGGTAAGTATAAGATGAGTCAACAACATTACATTATATGTGTTAACAGAATATACATTTGGAAAAGTAAGATTTTCACTAGACAGTTGTCGTCTCTATAAAGAGATGGGATATTAGAAATGTAAGATCTTCATTAGTGACAGATGAGTCTGTCATAAGGAATCAACATGCTATTAGCTCTCAATTAGGCAGTAGATTAAACCCAACAGCAGTCACTTGTTAAATAATACTAAGCTTACAAGAGCTTAATCATCCTTATTAGTGTGTTTCAATATAGGCACATTGTTAGCACATATAAATATTAAAGTCAAAATAAATAATAAAATGTTGGTTTCTCCGGCTCATTCCCCCAAAATACATATACAGTGGAGCAAAAAAGTATTTAGTCAGCCACCAATTGTGCAATTTCTCCTGCAAAAAAAAAGATGAGAGAGGCCTGTAAAAAAAAATCCAGAAAATCACATTGTAGGATTTTTTATGAATTAATTTGCAAATTATGGTGGAAAATAAGTATTTGGTCACCTACAAACAAGCAAGATTTCTGGCTCTCACAGACCTGTAACTTCTCCTTTAAGAGGCTCCTCTGTCCTCCACTCGTTACCTGTATTAATGGCACCTGTTTGAACTTGTTATCAGTATAAAAGACACCTATCCACAACCTCAAACAGTCACACTCCAAACTTCACTATGGCCAAGACCAAAGAGCTGTCAAAGGACACCAGAAACAAAATTGTAGACCTGCACCAGGCTGGGAAGACTTAATCTGCAATAGGTAAGCAGCTTGGTGTGAAGAAATCAACTGTGGGAGCAATTATTAGGAAATGGAAGACATACAAGACCACTGATAATCTCCCTCGATCTGGGGCTCCACGCAAGATCTCACCCCGTCAAAATGATCACAAGAACGGTGAGCAAAAATCCCAGAACCACACAGGGGGACCTAGCGAATGACCTGCAGAGAGCTGGGACCAAAGTAACAAAGCCTACCATCAGTAACACACTACGCCGCTAGGGACTCAAATCCTGCAGTGCCACACGTGTCCCCCTGCTGAAGCCAGTACATGTCCAGGCCCTTCTGAAGTTCGCTAGAGAGCATTTGAATGATCCAGAAGAAGATTGGGAGAATGTCAGATGAAACCAACATAGAACTTTTTGGTAAAAACTCAACTCGTCGTGTTTGGAGGACAAAGAATGCCGAGTTGCTTCCAAAGAACACCATACCTACTGTGAAGCATGGCGGTGGAAACATCATGCTTTCGGGCTGTTTTTCTGCAAAGGGACCAGGACGACTGATCCGTGTAAAGGTCAGAATGAATGGGGCCATTTAGTGAGTGAGATTTTGAGTGAAAACCTCCTTCAATCAGCTAGAGCATTGAAGATGAAACGTGGCTGGGTCTTTCAGCATGACAATGATCCCAAACACACCGCCCGGGCAACGAAGGAGTGGCTTCGTAAGAAGCATTTCAGGGTCCTGGAGTGGCCTAGCCAGTCTCCAGATCTCAACCCCATAGAAGATCTTTGGAAGGAGTTGAAAGTCCGTGTTGCCCAGCAACAGCCCCAAAGATCACTGCTCTAGAGGAGATCTGCATGGAGGAATGGGCCAAAATACCAGCAACAGTGTGTGACAACCTTGTGAATACTTACAGAAAGCGTTTTACCTCTGTCATTGCCAACAAAGGGTATTCAACAAAGTATTGAGATAAACTTTTGTTATTGACCAAATACTTATTTTCCACCATAATTTGCAATTAAATTCATTACAAATCCTACAATGTGATTACACTGTATCTTGCATAGGACCAAACCATTAAAAATTTCTACATAATATTAGTAAGTATTAGCAAAAGAACACAATGTTTACAAAATGTTTAAAAATGACATTATTTTATTGGAGCCATATTCAAGTATATTCAAGTATTCCTTATAATATGTGACTATAACCATCTTGCAAAGAAAAATGTAATTAACTTTCATTATGAATTTCAAAATAGATTTACTTAATTATTATTTTCACATAATAGCTATAACAGTTTATTTTTCTTTAAAGAGCAATACACACAGCTAAATGCTTCCTTCTATTGAAAATAAGTCTTTAAGTACTATGTAGTATTTCAAGTAATACAACCTGGCCATCCAGTTGTTAAAGCTAAATTACCTGTTTAGTTCTGTTGGTTAAGTCTGCAGCTGGTAATAATGGCTCACAAATCCACACATCATCACTTTAGTCCACTCATTATAAAGGTTAGGCTGATGAGCTCACCAGTGTTTTCTTTTTTAAAATAATGATCCAAACTCTCAAACAATTGCTATTGTTAAGATTTTGGCTATTTCACATTAATTAATTTCATATGTTTCTGCCTCATGATGAACAGTTATTCCTTTTGTAATGCTCTTGGGAAGTTTGATGCATTTTATTTATATAAAATGCTTTTAGAACTTTTCTAACATACTACGTAAAAAAAATAATGAAAAGATTATTTTATGTTTAATATTTTGTGACAATCTAAAGTATCACAACTCTTGTTTCATGAGGTGTCACCTTATTAACTTGTAAAATTCACAGGGGAGGGATAAAGTGTCTTTACTTATTAATTCCAGATGAGGACATCAACTAGACTAGTACCAGACTGTAAGATAGAAAAACAGCCAGTGCGAGACAAACAAATCAATACCTGGAACAGATTCCATTGGGGGGGAAACAAGCATACCATTGCCACTACATGAAGAGCTCAAAGTGACTAATTGCTAAGATAATTCATGCTTGTATCCCGCTGCAACGCAAAGTAAATGGACACATGTTAGTGCTCCCTAACAGACATTAATTTGGTCCTAAAGCATGGCAACCCCTCAGGCTGAAGACTGTCCTGTCCAAGGTGTGTGCTTGTACATCCGACTGCCTCATGGTACATGCTGCTATATGCCACTTCAGCTCAGATAAGAGTTATGGTAGACTCTGCTTAGATCAAAAATATATATTGATTAAGCGTTAACCATGAGATTATAAACACTACTAATAATAATTTATTAGTCCATTCGTTATTTCATGCCAGAAACGTCTTATAACAGTTTAATTTCAGATAATTAGTACAGTTCACAAAGTTGAGAAACTTTAACTAAATGTCTTTACTGCAGCAAAAAAGAAAAAAAAGACATGGAATGGTCAGTCACATTGGGAGAGGGAATGGAGTGTCAAAACTTCAAAGGTAAAATCTGAGCGATCAAAATATTATAAAAAGGTCTAATGCACTGGGTGCAAATGTATTATTAATCTCCTGCCACAGACGTTTAAAATGGACAGGCACAATTACTGTCTCAATCTGAAATGTAGTATATATTGAAGTTGCAATGTTAATTGCAATTATTGATTTCTAAATCTCTATATATCAATACACAGAGGGTGAAATAAGTATTGAACATGTCACCATTTTTCTCACTAAATATATTTCCAAAGGTGCTATTGACATGAAATTTACAAATTTACAGAAATTAAGTTATGTGCAATAATGTGAAATGACACAGGCACACGCTTACTGATACTTATTTAATACTTTGTACAAAAGCCTTTGTTGGTAATGACAGCTTCAAGAACCTCTTGTATGAAGAAACTAGTCGCATGCATTGCTGTGGTGTTATTTTTGCCCAATTTTCCAAACAGACAGTCTTCAAATCTTGAAGGTTCCGTGGGCATCTTCAATGAATCTGGAGTTCTTTCCATAGATTTTCAATGGGATTCAAGTCATGGGCTGTGCCATTCTAGCAGCTTTATTTAATTTCTTAGAAATCAAAGAAATCAGAGTTTCCTTGGCTGTGTGTTTAGGATCATTGTCTTGCTGAAATGTCCTCCCTCGTTTTATCTTCATCACTCTGGTAGATGGCAGCATATTTGTGTCAAGAATGTCTGTGTAAATCTGCCCTTTCATCCTTCCTTCAATTAAGAAAAGTTTGCCAGTACCATTTGCAGAAAAGCAGCCCCAGACCATGATGTTCCCACCTTCAAACTTCACTGTTGGTATATTGTTTTAAGGGTGATGTGCAGTGCCATTTGTCCTCCAAACATTTTGTGTATTGTGGCATCCAAACAGTTACATTTTGCTCTCGTCTAACCACACTATATTCTCCCGGTATTTCAAAGCCAGGTATTCTTGGAGAACTCTTCTGATTATTCTTTTCAATCCTCTGTCAGAACGTTTGCGAGGAGCCCCTGGTAAAGGCAAATTCATAGTGAAATTATTGTTTATCCACTTCCGTATTATGACCCCAGCAGTGCTCACTGGAACATTAAGAAGCTTAGAAATGCACCTACAAAACTAATGACATCGTTATGTTTTGCAAAAATTAGAGACAGCTCTTTGCATGAGATGTGTCTTGTGTAACACCTTGGCAATGATACCTTTTTGTGGGCCATCATTTGGGACTGAACCAGCTGATATTAATTTGCACTGACAAGGGGCAGGATCTACTGATAGATTTCAGCTGTTGTCTTGGCTTTTCATGCCTTTTTGCACCTCACATTCTTCATGTTTTCTATACTTTTTCCCTGTGTCATTTCACATTATTACACAACTTAATTTCTGAACTTATTTGTTTTGTTTCTTTGTATGTATGGATTACTTTGGTTGTTACCAACATCTGGTGAAAATTCCATATCAATAGCATCTTTGGAAATGTATTTACTGAGAAAAATGGTGACGTGTTCAATACTTATTTCACCCGCTGTATCTCTAATGTTGGCATTAGCTGGTACTAATACTAATACGTTTTTTATGTAATGCAACTTCCTCTCAATCCTCAACAGTACATCAGATAATGTGAAGTGAGATGACACCTCTTTCTCTGTCACAGATCCACTTCGTTGGTGTTAGTTCCCTTCCTGAGCAGAGGCAATCTGTTTTTTTTCCGGTCATTACGAAGACCTTCATTTACCTATTTTTCAGGCTCAGCCATTTGCTGCTCCACTTAGCTTGACAGTAGCAAAGTTAAGTTTCACCATGTCTTAGTATCAATACCAGCTTATGCCAATTAAGGAGCATTGCATACAGGATTGATGAGGTTCACTGAAATAATTTCAAGCCAATTAAGAAAACTTCTATTTACTAATCTGTTCTGACTCAACTGAGAAGAAAACTCCCCAGACTTATTGTCGTATGCACAGTAGGTAGCCGTTTGTTTACTGTTCGTTCGTTTGCTGATGTGGTGTGTTGAAGGGACCACCTGCCGATAGCCGACGGAAGGAAGCCATCTTCACCCATTTCTGCATGTCGAATCAGTTTACAAATTACAGCTGGCACTCTGTTCAGAGGTGCTAAGTACTCTCGTCCAGCAGACGCCAGGCAATCCTACCGTTCTGTTGCTGTTCTAAAAGCATTGAAGTGAGAAGCTAAACTTCTCTGTGGCTTTGCTCCAGCAGCTACCATGTTGCAGCAGCATGAAATGAGTCTGTACTCTGTGTGCCTGTGAAAACAACCTCTTGCACCACACAAATCCCAATCTCTGTGGTGTTGTTCATAGCAACATCATAACGCTTAGACTACGACAAGTAAATAATTATACAGCTTGGAAATACTGACAAACCCTTCGTTTTATAATGTGTTTTTAATACAATAATGTAGGCTACTACAACCAAATTAGTATGTTAAAAGTTTCATCTTGAAATGGGACAACGATAACACCACAATATCAAAACCACTATTGTTTTGTCTTATTTTCTATGTCAAAGTAATGTGAATGCAACTACAGCACATTTCCTCTGTGTTGCCTTTCAGCACCCATATCTAATAAGTAGGCTGGAATGTAACTTCTACATATTTAAACATCACCGACAAAACTCTATGCATTCTAAATAATATATGTATGAAACTAGAGCACAAAAATGCAGACTTTACATTGCTCAACTAGAACGACTGAATTCGAATTATTGAAAACACTATCCCCACAGTGAAACAATTAAGTAGAATGCAGGCTAGATGACAGCCAGAAGGTCAGAAGATGTTGTGAAAATGTTTATAGTTGGGGCAGACTGTAAAACTGAGCAGAAACAAGGACAGAGACCTGAACAGATGAGGAGGCTTATACCGGTGACCTTGATTTTCTGAGATGATCTGTCCGAACAATATGTTCTCCTTTAGCTGAAAACTGCATCCTTGCTTATATCCAAAATATGTTCTTATAAATAATATTTTCACACATTTCAAACAAATGGATACATCCCAAAAATTAAGAACAATTTAAAATGACTTTTAATGTTAACTTTTATTAAAAAGGGCACATCCGCATCTTTATTTTGACACCACATTTACGTAACTTTGAATAATATATATTGTTTTCTAAACGCTTGGAATAAACATTTACCTCTCACTCGTCCTCCTCCACTTCCTCTGCGAAAGCATTACACATTTGTTACTACAATTTGTAAACCAGATAGTTGGCTAAATTCAGCGAGCAGTTTGGCTCGTTTCTATATAGCCTACCTGACGTCTGTAGGAACAAAAGATTAGTGAACATTGGACCAACGGTTGCTGAGATACGCTTTCACGTACAGTTTTTTTGCCCTCGCCGCCACATTTGATTGGCTGTACCTGACAAACGTTTTTGAAAATCAAAAATCCCTTGGATAACGTTTGTGCGGCTTTGTCTGAAGATGGGCTAAGAATGGACTAATTTTGGTGAAGATAGGACAAGAATTGTAGGAGGAGTAGCGAAAAAAAGAATTCACAAAATCCAAGATGGCGGAAATTCGAAATAACCGCAAATTGATGCCATGGGGTGCAGTATTCTTTGATTCCTTAGGTCATGCTGAGTGCAATGCGTCAATGGCGTCAATTCGCGGTGATTTAGATTTTCCAGATTTTTTTATTGTTAAAGAAACACTTCCATCAGCCGTTGCTATAGGATTCTAAAGGAATGCGATTTTAAAGGAATGCTGGCGACAGCCGCTATGGAATCTAAAGTGTTAACAAAATCTTTCCATATTATAAACTTACACTCTGGATTCTGTACACAATACCAACACGATAACATAAATGAAACATTTTTGAAATGTTTTGCATACATTGGCGAATGTCAAGCATGGTGTGGACATTATTGTAGATTGGAGATGCTTTGGGACAACTTGCCAGCATTGCAAGACTGATTGAATTTTGCATTGAAAGTTCTACAACAGATTTTCATTCCATCTGCACGTGAGCTGAGGCGCATCTAAATGATGCTACAAGACTGTAATCTATAAGACAAGCAATTCTACATCATAATGGTTGAAGGACAAGGAATTTACTGTTTGGAATGTTCAAAGTCCAGAAACCCCAAATTAAGAAAGACAGCCATGACTGCAGATTCTAACATTCTCCGGCCTTTTACAAGAAAGTGTCTTGTACAGGGGTCTCAAACCGGTTCCACGGAGGGCAGAGTGTCTGCAGGTTTTCACTCTCACCTTGTACTTGATTGATTAATTATGTCACTGTTTGGTTAGGTCTACCCTCATCTGGTTATTTAGGTCTGAACCTGGAACCAATTTACAGGAAAAAACTAAAACCTGCAGACACTCGGCCCACGTGGGACCGGTTTGAGACCCTTGGTCTTGTATGTATTTGCCTCTTCTCGAGATCTCTACACACAATTAATTTGAGATGATGTAGCCTGTTTCTCTGCATAACATTTAGGAACAGCAGTAATATCAACCCTTCTGATATTTTAAGCATATTTAGCAAAACTGTGATTCAAATATAATTTTTTTTAAATGGATAAAAAGGTGATATGGCAGTCTATTGGTTTTTTTTTACCAGAAAAGACACTATGATTTTTGTCCCTATTATTGAAGTGTGTGATATGTAGATAGGAAGACCAAGGCGCAAAGAAGTGTGTAGCAAGGTTTTACATTTTTTAATTTTCTACCTTGTACAGGTCTACCTTCGCGTCTGCTAAGCGAGGTGACAAAAGCGTGCAAGAAGCATGTAACAATAATCAAAACACCCACAGACGATTTGGATGCACGCCAGTGCGAGGTACGGCTGTCTGGGATTCACATAAAACAAGTAACAATCACGGACAGAGACAAGACACAATAGGGCTTATATACCTAGTCAATAGGTAGCACCTGTTAGGAATCAGGGAGGGATGCATTCACAGGACATGGGGAAAATAGGATAAAACGCACACGATGGCGCCTAAAAGGCCGGCGACGTCGAACGCCGGGTCGCTATGCGGCGTAGATGGCAACGTGACAAAGTGACCCCGGCGAGGAAGGCAGCATACATAATAAAACACAGGACAAGACCACAGCTTGAGGTATTGCATGTTATGCCAATAGCTCTTTAATGATGTTGTTTTTGTGTGTAGCAATTTCCAATTATTAATTGTATACATTTAGAACTGTAACATTTTCTTATTACAAGAGGGGAAGACGGGATGAATGAACCAATTGGAGGATAGGGATGATTAGGAAGCCATGATGTTATAGTGACCAGATTAGACATTTTACTAGGACATTGTTGTCCTACTCTTAAGACGCTTTAGTGACCACAGGTTCAGGACAATAATACATGAAAATAGGTTGAAGGTACAATTGGATATAGGTACAGAGGTAGGAAACGGGATAACAGAAAGTATAATATTTCTATGAAAAGGAAAATTATTCAATCTAAAATCCCCATATAAATATAACCTTTTTATCGCATCATTCAGCACTCTGATGGGCAAGTAGCAAGACCGAACTGATCACGATACTTATTACAGATTACATTAAAAGAGGCAAACGACTCAACATGAGGAAACTCCCTACAAATACACAATTCAAGGAGATTGCTGCACTAATGCCATTATGGGAAAGGAGACAGAACAATCAATTACAGACAGTTTAGAGAGTCTCAACTGGAAGATGCTCGTAGATTGTTACATCCATTCTATTTAGGTTGAGATGAAACAGAACCATTACTGATTCATGATTCAAACTACAATTTAACTGTTGCTAATACTGGTACTACTGCTACTAGTGGTGCTTCTCCTACCTCTTCTACTTTTCTACTTTGCTTTTAGTAGTTCTATGACTTTAACATGTCAAATTATTTTCAAGCCAGCCCCACAAATGTCCTTAGTTGATTAACATCTAGTTTTTTTTATCTTAATCCCTCAGGGAGATGGAGTGTACATTTTATAATGTGACTATGGGATTTTCAATTTTTTATCTCTTAAAACTATGAAACGTTTGGCAAATTATAACAAATATAACCATGACTGTTCTTGTTGCCCTTTAATTAGATGCAACATTTTTATATTTAATTGATTTATCAGTTTTTTTTTTTATTTCAGTTTTTCAGTATTTCATAAAACAAATGCACTTAACTTAATACTAAGTGGGGATAATTTTCGGAAATAATTTAAAAACTAATATGGATGATTCTCAGTATAACGTTTGGGATGACACCAATTTGCCAGATGTCAGTGCAACACCACCACACAAACAAATCAGACTAGGCTACTCACAATTTGCCCAAATTGCATGGGTACAGCCCCGTGACACAGTGTGTGTGTTGTGAAAAGCCTTAGCTAACACAATGCTGCTCTGCCTCAAGTTCTTCAATAGATGGCTCAGTCTTGGGAAGATGCCCTCATTCATTATGCAAAACGTAGAAATCAAAAGAGGGCAACCCCTGCCACAACCCCATATCTCGATGCAGAAAGCACACACACAGTCCTGGTTCACATACATAGAATAAAATAAAATCCTTAATCTAAGAGGGTTTAGAGTTCATAGAGATGTGTGCAATGGAAAAACACCAAAATAGAAGCATGTAAAATATGCAGCAAATGTGAAGTACTCAATAGCAGGTTTGAATCACTTGAGTAAAATCCACAGCAGGAAAGTGTTTCCACAGCTAAAAATACACTATAACAAATTCTCAATGCAGCAGCTTGACAACCACCTTTGTGAATGTGTTCGAATTAAAGTAAATCCTTCATGACCATTTATTATTATTTCATAAAGCCTTAGTCATGACCTAGTTATCCTCAGCATTGTCATTTAGAAATCCTGTCTCATGGGCTGCATCAGACAGAAATGTCACAATATGCTAGTTTGTGAAGTTATTAGTCATTCGTTTCAGAATCTAGCCAGGAGGAGTATATTCAACAATTTGAATATTATATCAATCTGCATTTAGAATGACTGCAATGGTGGAGGACTTTGTTTGTGTGGTAATTAGTAATACCTACCAGAATCTTGACAAATTATGGATATCCAACCCTTTCAATATGTATATAGCAGAGTCATTGCGGCCAGTTGTACAAATTCTGATTGCAAGATATTGCCAGTATCTGAAGTTTGTTGCATATAGGTTGTACATCTGGAGATGGACAGTTAGAGGTCCTGTAGGGCTACTTCTCATCGCACTCTGGTTTCTCATGTGCAACAGCCACAGCCATATGCAAATATTTCAGTGTACTATATTTTTAAACCTTACAGACATGTTTGAGCTTGCCATGTAGTATTGAAAGGAAGATCAAATATTGATTTGATGTTATTGAGGTCATATTATACATTCTCTACGGTGCAACACTTGGCTCCACAAGGAAAAAGTTTATACTGCCTTTAAGCACTAGCAGTGTTCCACATAATATTAATTTGTGCCTTTATATATGTGTGCACTTAAGCATTTTTTAAATAATGTTTTGCTCTGTAGCACTTTGTGTTCATTTGTCATTGTGTATAGTTTTTACCTTGAGTTAAATCGCCAGCTTTGTTTATATTCTCTCCTGAATTTACTTCCTGCTTTCATGCCTGTCAGTCGCATAGTGCAACTCTCCTGCTAGTCTTCTGCTTCTGCAAGTCTTTCTTATTTTCTTTTAAAGTTTTATCTTTGTTTTATTTTTGCCAGAACACCTCTGCTAGCTTGTGTTTACTTTTCCTCTTCTTCTTCTTTGTCCGTTTTAGTGGGTGTTCTGCTAGAAGGCAATAAACATGTTGTCCTATACATTCTATGTCCTTCCCTTAATCTCTTGATTTATGGTCCTACTTCTGGAATGTACTAAGTAACATTTTATCACGCCTGCTATCTCTAAGTTTACCCCTACAGGCACGGTCTGTTTATAATAGGCTACCACACATCTAATCTTTAATAAAATATACCACAGTAGTAGGGGGATTATTGAAAATGAAGGTTAAGATATTATGTAAAACGTATTCTATAGATTTTATAATGCGTTATTTTCTCAGACACTTTTTAATGTACAACATAATACAACATAATAATAATACATATAGCTGGAAGCACCAATTTGGGTTTACAAATTTGACGGTGTAGCAGACAGGGGGGATCAAACCATGGACCCTGGGTATACAATCTGGACACTCTACCGCCACGCCACCGGCAAAGCAACTGACTAAACCATTTCGGAATGTTGGGTATTGAGAGGTGTTACTAGCGGTAAAAGCATGAAACTCGATGTTTATTGGTCGGCAGTGCAGTGAGAACATAACTGTATTAGATGAACAACTGTACCCTTGCAGAGTCGCTTTACACAATACATGTCCAATAAACCGGACACATTTGGCTTTAAATTCTGGGAATCCGCCAACAAAATACATGTTGAACGCACAACGCTATTTATGGAATGATGAAAGTAGGCCGGCTGGTCAGCGGTTAGCGGACAATAGTGTGATGCGTTTGCAAAAAGGAGATGTAAAGTGAGCATTCAATGTTCAGGGAACCAAACTTGTGAGCTCTGCCAGACTTGAGACCAAATCTCTCTATTAGAGTATCCACAAATTACACACACCCATTCGATTGCTAATTTTCATATCAGGAGATTTTACACTAATATTTCAAACATTGTAATTTTAATAGCTCCTTGTCCTGCCTATGGTGTAGTAGGGAGATGATTGAAAATTAAGGTTTAACTATTACGTAAAACGCATTATATACATTTTATAATGCATTATTTTCTCTGCCTTTTTTTAGTGTACAATATTATAATAGCACATATAGTGTGAAAAGGAAATAAATACGGTTCATGCTATGTGGTTAAAATAATGGATCAACACGTCATAATAAGCTGAAAATACCAAATTGTGTAATTGTATGCTTGTGCCTTAAAAATGTGAAACCGAATCATGGATGTATTAGTAATAGTCAAATGAAGCTGCTCAAATATAAGAACGAAACAAGTATTAATGTGTAGTATTTATGTTGAAAACATGTCTTAAGGTTGGACAATAATGATAACAGGAAACTCCTAAGGCATGGGAGGAAGAGATGAGAGGGTCTCTACCGATCACAAGAACAACAGAAATCAGAGTGAGGACACCTGGTGGCCAAGGTATCAAGTCCAGCCAATCAGAACACTACGCACAGCACGCAACGTGAAGACGGCAAGAAGATATGACCAATAGGCTCCCTTAAGGAGAACCTATAAATTTGAATGTATCTGAACAAAGCGCCCTCTCTTTCCCAGCTGTTCCCAGCCGAAACAAGAGCCGTGCACGTTTCGATTTGGACATTATACTCAGTTATTAAATACCTTGATTGTTTCGAATTGGACAAAGACGTCAGAATCATTTATTTCTGAACACTTATCAATGCTTTTATCTCTAGTAGAGTTGACTACTGTGATGGGCTTTTAACTTCCCAAAAAGACTATAAACAAGCTGCAGCTTATTTAAAATGCTGCAGCAAGAATGCTAACCGGGACCAAGAGAACAGAACTCATTACTCCGATTCTTAAATCTTTGCATTGGCTTCCAGTCAGTTATAGAATATATTTTAAGGTGATACTTTTAGTCTACAAATCACTGAATGGTTTAGGGCCTGAATACTTATCTGATATGTTTGAAGAATGTCAACCAAGCAGGCCTCTAAGATCTATTAATTCAGGCCAGCTAATAGAGGCCAGAGTCTAAACTAAACATGGCAAAGCAGCATTTAGTACCTATGCGGCACACAACTGGCTCAAGCAACCAGAAGATCTTAGACATGCCGCAAACCTATCCATTTTCAAGTCTGGTTTAAAAACACTCATGTTTTCACGTGCCTATGACTGAGGGCTTGACCTCACAATGTGCCCTATAGCTTAATATATACTTTAAAAGCAACATGGAAACCCTATACCAGACTTACATTTTCATTACTTTTTTAAAATCCTTCTTAATTTTCTTGAATCTGTACATGTTAAATTGATCCATGTCTGTTTTAATCAAACTGTTAAAATTGTATTTCTCTTTTATTGTCCTGTAAAGCACATTCAATTGCTTCTATGTATGAATTGTGCTATATATATAAACTTGATTGATTGATTCATTGTCAATTTTGGCATTATTTTAATTTATTTTATTGTTTCTAATCTTTCTTTTAATAACATGTTAAGTAATAGTGGTTCTATGAGCTCTGATATTTTATGAGAAAACATATATTTGAGAAAACATATATTTATATAAAGTCTCTATGGATTAAGAAATACTGCTGGTTTTCCATTTAAGTCAATGATGAAAGATTAGATTAGATTCAACTTTATTGTCATTGAACAGTACAAGTACAGGACAACGAAAATCAGTATGCATCTAACCAGAAGCGCAAAAAAAGAGCAGTGCAAAAATGTTGTGAAGGTGTGTCAATGTATAGGTGATCCAGTGTGTGGGCCTATAAATGAAGCACAGTGTATAGATGTGCAAATGGCATAGTTAAGTAATGTGCAACAAGCAATGTACAAAGTGCAGACGTTCAGTACAAACCGAATGCAGTAGTGCAAGGATCAGATGAGGTGTCAAGGTGTAAATATGCAATAAGAAGTACAGACAGTAAACATTGTGCAAATGGCAATAATGATAAGGTAGCATGTGCAGAGCAGGAGGAAGACTAGTCTTGGGACACAGAGTTCAGTAGGTTAACAGTAGCAGGGAAGAAACTGTTCCTAAGCTGGCTGGTGCGAGAATGAAGAGACCGGTACCGCTTGCCAGAAGGCAGAGGGGCAAACAGTTTGTGATTCAGGTGTGAAGGGCCCCTGATGATGCCACGCGCTTTCTGCAGACAGTGCTTGTGCTGGAGGTCTTTGATGGTGGGGAGCTGGACACCAGTGATACGCTGGGCAGGTTTCACCACCCGCCGCAAGGACTTCCAGTCGGCCGCGAAGCACCCGTTGTACGAAACTGTGGCACAGTTAGTCAGGATGCTCTCAACTGTGCAGCGGTAAAAGTTTACCAGGATGTTTGTGGATAGTCAGGCCTTCTTTAACTTCCTTAAAAAGTACAGGCACTGCTGCGCCTTTTTTACCAGGCGTGAAGTGTTGAAGGACCAGGAGAGGTCCTCTGAGATGTGGACACCCAGGAATTTGAAGCTGGCCACACGTTCCACCATAAATGAGGACTGGGGCATGGATGCAGCCTTTAGATTTCCTGTGATCCACAATCAGTTTTTTGGTCTTCTTGGTGTTGAGGGCCAGGTTGTTGTCTGGGCACCAAGCCTCAAGGTACTTTACCTCCTCTCTGACCTCCTCTCTGATCGTCGTTGTCGCTGATCAGACCAACCACTGTGGTGTCATCCGCAAACTTGACATTGATGTTGGAGCTATGCAGAGGGACGCAGTCATGAGTGAAGAGAGAGTATAGGAGTGAGCTAAGCACACAGCCCTGTTGGACACCAGTGTTCAGGGTCAGGGTGGAGGAGGTAAGATTGTCTAACCTGACAGACTGGGGTTCGTGGGTAAGAAAGTCCAGAGTCCAGTTGCAGAGAGAGGGGCTCATCCCAAGGCCGTGGAGTTTGGTTACTAGTCTAGAGGGGGTGACCGTGTTGAATGCTGAGCTGAAGTCAATGAACAGCATACTTGCATATTAATTGGTTTTGTCCAGGTGGGTTAGGGCAGAGTGAAGAGTAGTGGAGTTGGCGTTATTTGTTTATAGGTGGTGACATTGTTTGTGCAGGGGTTGATGTATTCCAGGACAGATGATGCATATGTATCAATGTCAATATGGGAGTCAGTGTTAGCCTGAGTGGCAAACAAACTCCCATCCGTGTGTTGAAACTGGTGTTGTAGTGATGAGTCCGACCCCTCAGGCCACACTTTGACTGTCCTCACTGTAGGTCTCACACGCTTGATGATGGGTAAATACTTTGGAAGCATGAGCAGGGAAAGGTGGTCAGACTGACCCAGGTGGGGAAGGGGAGTGGCTTTGTAAGCCTCCGGAACGTTGGTGTACACGTGGTCTAGTGTATTGTCTCCTCTTGTGGTTGACATTTTGATAGAATTTGGGGAAAACTGTTTTCAAGCTGGAGTGGTTGAAATCCCCAGCAACGGCTTTTAGTAAAGCCGTTCGAAAACATTTGTTGCACAATGTTTTTCGATGTCCAGTAATTCCAGTCGGTTGTAAATGTTGAACGCCCGGCTGCGCCAGGTAAATATACTAACAACAATAAAATAAACTACTACTAATTTACAAAAACTGGAGAGATGCTGAGCCTCACGTTGCACATGCGCCGCCATCTTGGTCATCTTTAGGTAATAAATGTAAGGACACATATTTGTAACATTTCCACTATATATATGCAGAACACATTTGATTATAATGTAAATTGTATTTGAATTGTTGTTTGTTATTGTTGGCATACTCACGCTAGTGGTCAGAGCCAGTTTCTTCACAGTGATTTTCTCTTTTTTTTGTCCAGTTATTGTGTGTCTCAAAGCAATTGGGATAAAGCTCCTGAGGCAACTCCAACATAAGCATTGCTTTCAAACAATGGAGGAATATACAGACAGATATGGAGCTAATAGGCAAGCTGTTGGACATATAGCTCCAGTAGGAAAGCTGTCCATCTTCGTAGATAGTAATAGTTAGCTACCCATGTACCTCTGTTCAGCGCCGCAAGCCTTTGGCAAGTACACAAAAATGTTTGTTTGCTCTATTATAACTATACCATGGGCCGGTTAGTCTATACAAATGTGAATTCCAAACCATTTGTTGTATAACCTTAACTGAAAAGCCAGGGGAACTAACCAAAAAAGTAGTACGCAAGCATGCTATTCAAGAACATTTTAAGGATTAAATGGTGTCTCTATCCTAAATGTTGCCAGATAATAGAGGATTTCCAGAATATTAGGTAAAGTAAAGCAAGCAGCCTTTATAAATAGTGTCAAACTGTTTTAATTAAGCTGCTCATATCAATAGGCCAGTCATGCCCACTTATGTTTTGGATGACTCTGTTTGGACCGCATTTAATCTAAGGACATTTACAAATGTTATCATTAAATCTCTTGATGGCATAGGGCAATATTTGAATTGTAAATTAGACATTTGAGAATGATAGAGATTGCAGAGAAGGTCCATATGGAAAAGAAAGAGAGTAACGTTGATCTACATTCATCCGCCATCTCCCCAAAGCAGGCTTTGGTCTGTTATCTGCAGTTGCCTTGTAATTAAACAAACACAAAACCTTTGGAGCAGCAATGAAAGGAAATTGCTCTTTGTATCCACGTATGACCATTTCAGTTAAACATGTTATGTCGTTTATTACTGGAAACGATTCATTAGTCATTAACTCACAAATTGAGAATAACATAAGTTCAAGATGGCGCAGAGTATGGCTGCCGCGTTGCTAGCTCCGCCACTATCTTTGCATTCTTTTATTTGTTGGATGTCGCCTGCCTTATTGTCTACGATAGATTGTTTTCAATAACACTTTTTAATATTGGTTCTTAAATAGCACACAAGAAACCACACTCTTTAACAGCTCAATGCCGACCCACTGTTTTCAAACACAACAGCAAATCCCTTTGTCTGGGCAGCCCCCCCCGCAAAAATATAGCCAGGAGAGCCAGCATTCTTGTCAGACTAGGACATAGCGCAAATCAACCCCCACTACCCAGCATTTTAATAGCTAATGTTCAGTCTCTGGATAACAAGCACTGCGAGCTGAGAGTGCCAATCTCTTTCCAATAAGAGACAAGGTGCATTATCTGCCTTACAGAAACTTGGATGTCGGCGGAGGTCCTAGACACAGCCACCAAAACCGAGGGGTTCTTAGTGCACCAAGTGGACAGAGTTAAAGACCTCTCAGGTAAAGACAGAGGTGGGGATGTATGTTTTATGATCAAAAATCCTGGAGTGGTCAAATGAGCGTACACTCAATTACGTCTTTATGCACTCCTGTAGGGAATTTCTCATGCTCAAGCCACTGAGGGAATTCACAGCGGTCTTTAACACAACCATGTGCATCACCCCACAAGCCGTCCCAGACCGGGTGCTCAAGGAACTGTATGGGAAATTCAATTAGCAGGATTCCGCGTACCCAGAGGCCGAGTTCATTGTGACCGGGACTTTAACAAAGCCAACTTCAAGTCAATAGCATTGAGGGCTACAAATCCCTTGCGGAGAGAGCTTCCGCAGCCGAACATACCAGGGTTGGTTCACTCTCTGTCTCTTTAGTGGATGTTACCTGGTCCTTCCGACGGGTGAATATCCGAAAAGCAATGAGTCCAGTTGACATTTTGGGGTGTGTTATGAAAGCGTGCGCAAACCGACTGGCTGTTTTTTTTACAGACATTTTCAACGTTTACCTTTCTTTGTCTGTGGTCTCCGCTTTAAAACGTCCAGCATTGTGCCTGTTCTTAAGCAAACCTAAATCACTTGACTACCGTCCTGTTGCTCTGACCCCAATCATGAACATGCTGCTCTCTCCCACCTGGAAAAAAGGAACACGTGAAAATGCTGTTTGCGTGCTACAGCTCAGCATTTAACACCATAGTGCCCTCCAAGCTTGATGTGAAACTCTGGGTTTGCTGCGCAACTGGATCCTGGACTTCTTGTATGACTTCTTGTATGACTGTGTGGCAATTCAAGGCTCCAATGCATGACGCCATCATTAGGTTTGCTAAAGATACGACAGTGATAGGTTTGATCACTGTCAGTGATGAAATAGCCTACCGAGAGGAGGTGCACACTAACACGCTGGTGTCAAGAGCACAACCTCTCCCTCAATGTCAGTAAGACCAAAGAGCTTGTGGTGAACTTACCAGGGCAACACCCCCTCTCCCTTGTTTGCATTAGAGGCATCTGATTGGTTTATTTCCCATGTTTCCTTAATAACGGTTTATTACCCTTGTTAATCTTTGTTGGTCTTTATTTGGTGTATGGCTTTTGTTTCTGTTGTTCTGTTCAGTCCTGCCTGTATTTATTTTGTTACATTTCAAATTTGGTAATTTAAAGTCCTCTTCTCTTTGCGCTTCCCTTTTCATCCGTGACAAGCAGATGTTTGTCAAGTCTCAAGTTGTTAAGACATGTCATGTGACTCAAGTCCACATCACAGCTAGGGTATGTTAAATGAATCCCTGTGAAATTCTTTGACAATTTAATTGCAAAATTAAATAGATTTTTTTATTGGGTATGTAGTTTGTCAAATTTTGCAATGTGGTATGGATGATGGCTCTGATGCGTAAGAGAGGCAGGACCAAAACGCAGGTGCGTTGTAGAGTTTTTATTACTCTAGGGAAATACTCCCAAAGGAGGAGAACAAAACAAAAGGGTGCTCAGTAGCACACAGGTAAATAATAGGTAAAACACAAAGGCACCGAGAACCAGCGGATCTGCTGAAATATCAAAAGTAGTGCTACCGTGCAAATGCTCTCAACGTACATGTAACAATAACGGACACAAGGACAAGACATAGGAGGGATTATATGGCAGCTCAACAGGTTGCACCTGTAGGGAATCAGGGAAGGGCGCATTCACAGGACATGGGAAACAGGACAACACGAACAATGATGACTAGAACTCCGGCGAAGTCGCGCGCCGGCTCACCACACGCAGAGGTGGGGGCGCGTCCCTAGACGGGGACGTGACAATGGCAAAGTGTGTTTAACATTTAGATTCCAGGTGTCTGTCCAGTACATTACTGACGCGCTGAAAAAGCTAATGCAAATGCTTACAAATTCAATATGGCGAGTTATGCATATCCCATTACAAGAACTATAATGAATTATAAGATGCTGTGACATAACATAATGCAATGATGATTTTAACCCTATATTTAACCCAATGATTTTAAATCTATATTCAATAGAAAACAAAACATATATCAAATGTTGAAACTGAGAAATCAAAGATTTTCCTGAAAAATATGCCCACTTTGAATTTATGCCAGCAACACATTTCAAAAAGCCGGGACCGGGTCAATAAAAACCTGGAAAAAAAGAACAACCTGTTACGTCTCACAACTAATTAGGTTTATTGTCAACAAGTCAGTGACATTATTGGGTATAGAAAGTGTATCCAAAAGGGGATGAGTCTTTCAGAACTAAGGATGGGGAGGAGTTCAACACTCTGAAATAATGTGCAGGGAAATTGTGCAACAATTTAAGAATAAACAAGGCTGGTGCCACACAGCCAGCCTGGCCAGCTCACTACCATAGAATCCGCTATGTGTTCTTAATTGTATCTTCATTGTTTATTGTTGTGCTAGAGGAAAAAGTCCAACTGTTCGAAAATGTTTACTAAAGTGGATGTGGACTATGCAACATGATCCAGAAAATCTACTGAGGAATGTCTCAAAATAAAGAAATGGAGAGTACTTGAATAGCCAAGTTAAAGCCTGGATCTTAATCCTATAGAGAGGATGTAGGGTGATTTGAAATTGGCTATGCATGCAAAAAGAAACTCAAACATCACACAGCTGAAAAAAGTCTGCATGGAGGAGTGGGAAAAACCTTCTCCCAGTTGATGTCAGACTGGTAGACAGTTATAGTAAACCTCTTATTGAGATTATTTCAGCCAAAGGGGGCAATACCAGCTATTAGGGCATAGGGTGTCCTAACTTTTTCCTCAGTAGGAAATTACATCTTTGTTATTAAATAAATTATATCATGGTTAAAATGTAATTGTTTTTGGTTCAATTACTTCAACTTTATCTATAGATAGTTTGAAAGATGTCCGTATTTCTTAAAAAATAACTAAATGTTTCGTGGGGTGTCCTCATTTTTTCACATGACTGTATGTACTTAAGAATGTAATGTTATTTGATACTCTATGGTTGAATGTGTCCAATGCAAGGAAATCACACAAAGGACAATTAAAGTGAGTCCCTCTGGTGGCTCAGGCTCTTGTAAGGATAACTGAGTTGGACAGGTGAGAGATGGTGCCCACACACAAGTTAACAAAAGTGACTTCACACATAGTAAATTCTTGATTGGCAGAGCAGTGTAGAAAAAAAGCAGTGTATTTTAGAAAAGCATGCCATGAGCTTCAACACTCCCAAACTTTTTGTGTTGAAAACATGAGCGTTTTCAACAATATGATTTTTAATATATATATCTGTCTGCAACTAGATGGAAATAAATATAAGTACAATACAATAGAAAGTAAACAGTGGAACAGACATGAGCTTGCCCTTGTTCTGATTAGTTGAAATAATGCAGAAGCATCATTATAAATATCTCCCTTTGTGTTTTCGGTCAAAAGTTGTCTTCTTGATTGCTGACTGTCAGCAGCAAACAGTTTGGGCTACAAACAAATGCCTACCTCAATTACACTCAATGGAATTTTTGGAGCATGGAGGTGTTTTATGTCTTTTTCAGTAATAACACAATATTTAGAGGAGATATTTGAATGTAGGCTTGAGGCTTTTCAATCACAAAAAGAGCATGGGGTGCAATTACTGATATTAGTTTATTAGCTGTTAGAATATTTCTATGGGTTTAGACAATAATTTATATTTACTGTATGTATATCTATATCAATTTGCTCTGATAAATCAAATATGTTACATGTGGTAGAATCACTGAAATAAAGCAATAAACACAATGAAGTATATTTTAAATAGAACATATTTTGACATCTTGTGAACTGTAAACAAAACAAGTTGTCATTCCCATCAATTGCTTTAAGGGATGTGGATATTAAATGGCAATATTGTAAATTACATCAGTATCTAGTGAGGTGATTAAGATTTCCAGCAAACAAAATGACACCTGTATACAAGCATATGCTTTCACGGGTGTGGTGAGTTTGGAACCAAATTAATGTAATTTTAACTAATAAGTGAATTTATTTACAAAAACAAAAGAACACGAACTGTAAACGGAGTAAATTAAAGATGCTGAAACAAGCAGCTAAAACACGTAAGAAGAAACACCATGACGTGACGGGACTTACGTAAACAAAAGTATCCACAATGAGCAACACCCGGTGACAGAAACAAAAGACATATAAACACACACACAAATTACAGAGTGCAAACAGGTGCGCGTAATGTCCAAAGTGACCAAAGTGTGCTTAAAAATAAAAGTGCACCCAAAATACCACCACCAACCGGCACCGTGTTACCCTGTACGCTACATATGCTCTGGGCGATCTGCATGTTAACCCGAAAAGTAATATGGTAAAAGAAAGATTTTGCCCTCCCTATTGCTATCTAGGCTCCTGTTTTTATCTTATGATAAATAGTTAGATAACCTAACATATAGATTAGCTAGCAATATTAGCACTGCTTTATGTTCATCAATGCCCCTACAAGTTAGACCAGGCGTGGGCAAATATTTTGGCTCGGGGGCCACATCAGGATTTTGAAATTAAATGGAGGGCCACATTTTGTTTTTGTAATTTGTTAATCATAATTGATTTGGAGGCCAGAAAAGGGCATTCCGTGGGCCGGATGGGACAGCCTCGCGGGCCGCATTTGGCCCTCGGGCCGTAGTTTGCCCACCCCTGAGTTAGACTGTTGACAATCATAGCCATACATTTTGTGGGAAAAATACTTGAATAATTTTTACCAAAATATCTAACACCTCCTATCACCAATTGAATAGAGGCAGCAAACAATGTAAACGTCATTGATGTACAAGCTTACTCCTATTTATTTCAAACAGTATATTTATGAATTATTCTTTGAACTTCATCAATTGATCTGCAAAGTACATCTTTAACTTTTTCAGGTTTTTTAAAGCCACTACAGTGCTAAAAGGTAACGTATGTTTGCTTAAGTTTATATATACTGTAAAAGCACTATTAATGTTAGCATTAGGAAAAATGGCCAATAAACTATGATGGGCTGCAGATATGCTCCACCATTCTTTTAACACTAGAAGCGCCAAGCCTTTGTTACCCCCTTAAAGCGCAGTTTGGGCAAAATTTGCCCATGTGTCTACAGACAGGGTCGTATTTACTGACACGTAATGGTCGCTAGATGGCGCTTCTTGTACGGATCCAAAGTCAAGGCCCGAAACTTTTGGGTGTCTTTTGGATCCTTTGTCAAAGTGTTTTGATTCAGTGTTGCTCTGTTTTCGAGGTAAGGGTGTAATGATTGTCGTAACTACAATGTGTAAAGACGCCAGTCTGGCTTGGTTTTATACAATATAATATCAAGCTCAACATTGCAGTGGGGAATAACTGGTGGAATAATCCAAAAAGCAAGGAAGAAAATATAAAGTCAAAATGACTTTGGCAACTCAACTGGCAATGTCAAGGAGATTGTCTTTCACATTCACCTTACTGTTGATCTATGACCAATGTCCATGTTATGTTTTCAATTTCACAAATAAATCGACCTGCTCACAAAAACCAAATATTTTGTATTGATTACGTGGTTTTGAGAGAATGTAAGGAGCCTTTGTTCTCGGTTGAGTTTTCCCACCAGTGCCTCTGATTGGCTGATACAGGTGAAGGGAGGGGTCTACCTGTGCGAAGTTATAAAGTTGGCTGTATGCGATGTAACTGTGTCTTTCATCTTGGAGCTGTCCTTTCTGTATGAACCGCCATGTGATCACATTAAAACTAGTTTGAACAGTATCTAATTTCATTAAGTTGACTTTACCCTGCAAACCTGGAAAAGCATGAGTTTTAAATATATTTCTACAATCACAAAACTGATATCATTTTTTTTACACAAGACAGCAGATGAATAGAACGGTGAATGGAATAGAAGTGAATGGGTATATTATTCTCTTACATTCCTTGAATTACTCTGTAAAACAACTTGAAAGAATTGTCTTTGTTTCGGTCTTTGTTGCATGCAACCGCACTGCCGCTAGAAAAATGCTGTTTGTGGAAGTGAGTAAGCTTAACCAATTAAACAAATGAATTACAATGCAATACTGCAGTTGCTGGAATGAGTTAATCTATTCCTCAGGATTATGAAATAATAACTTGCATATAACTTTCTGGCATAAGGTTGCAGAGTTTGCACCAAAATATATTGATATCTGAAGCTATTGCCATTGCTCCCTCTATCCTGATGTTAACACCAACATGCTTGACAGTAGTATGTGTTGTGGGTTTCATTGGGTAATGTGTTGTGTTGACTTTGTGTCCAATATATATTTTAGGATTAAAGCCACAAAGATCCACCTTGGTCTCAACAGATAACACAGATAACACATTTTCTCACACGGATTTGGGAGATTAACTGTTTTTTAGATGTTCTTTACATGAGAAGTTGCTTCCATCTTGCCACCCTATTCCACAGCTTATACTTGTAGACAATATGTGCATTAATGTAACATGATGGAATTGCCCTGTCCCTGCCAGAAACTTCTGCAGGTCCTACAAGGTTGTCGTTCCCCTATTGGTAGCCTGATGAGCTTTTCC
The DNA here is from genome assembly GCA_016801125.1 of Novumbra hubbsi. NCBI lineage: Eukaryota > Metazoa > Chordata > Actinopteri > Esociformes > Umbridae > Novumbra > Novumbra hubbsi. The sequence continues at coordinate 4,668 of JACXGK010001983.1, read as the reverse complement.
CTGCAATACATTTTTTACCATTTGTATTATTTGGAATGTGACTGATTCAATTTGAACACAATTAGAAATCCAATAAGAAATGATGTGCCAACTTATGGTATCTTGATACCAAGGTACTGACAGTTATATGACCAAGAAATTACCTGTTTGTTTTTCACTTTATTTAAATGTATATTGTTTACGATTTGGCATTGCCTGTATGTATTTCTTTGTGTCAATCTCTGTTATTTAGCTGGTGTAATGTGGGACCATTACTGTTCTTGCTTTACCAAACTGTGTAGGTAAGACAATGTGAAAAGTAGAAAAGTGGTTTTATTCAGAAAATGATTACTGAGGTTAATACCAACCAATACTATATTTTAAACATGTACAATAGATCCTTTCTGGTGCCTAGACCTGTACTACACACTGCACAGCAATGATATTCAATGGACATATCATTCAGCAATGTTTCTTCTGCTCAATACATTAGTATGCTATTTACATGCTTTAACTATCCACGGTGATAATGTACCCTTCCCATGTTCATTTTGTGAAGTATAAAGTATCCATGCCAATGGAAAATAGTATAATAGTGTAATGCCTTAACTGCTATCTCTATTTCCTGTGTCTACCCCATACGTTACAGTCCTGTGGGCTATGCTGGTTCGTCATGGTAAAACCACTTGCACATTAAAAGAAAAACATTCTGAGGGTCAATGCATCTTTTGGGTTGTGTCTAATCACTTCAGGGACTCTGGCCTCTAACCTGCCTCTTTGGATACCTTTCAATCTCAGCAATGACTTGAGTGTATTCCGAGCAACATGGTAGTAGTGTGACAGCCGAACTTGGATTTTCTATATTGCATTGTGCAGCAGCTTTTCACCTAAACACATTAGATCTTCATTTGACTGAAACATAGGTTTTAAGGGTTATCAAGTGAAATGTTCATGTAATGCTGCACAGAGCTGACTCCTCTTCTCCTTAACAACAGAAACATATACTGTAGGCAACAAACTGTCTGGAAGCATCAGCTCACTAAATAGACAATAAAATGTTACTGACCTGAACCACAAAGAGCAAATTGTCCAGTATTCCCTATTGCAGATATGTATTTCAATGAAACATTCCTAGTTTGAATTCAAATACACCTGACACACAGGTTATATGTGTATGTAAGTATCATTGCTGATTCTTATCCAATCGCTCGCTCAACCAGGATGTTTTAAGTGTAATGAATGTTCATGGGGAAGAGGAATGTCCACGAATGATCTTGCAGGTGCCCCACTGAAAATAAGTCCCCAGAGCACAATTTTGTAAAGCGACCCTGACCCTACCTGGCATCCCAGACACCATACTGACCTGGACCTTGCAGCAGCGCCTCTGAGAACCCTCAGCTCCTGTAGGGTACTGAAGTTGTGTTTGGGAAACCAACCCCAATATTGTTTATATAGCATGGCGCATGAAACCATTATTTTACAATACTTAATGACTGCAACAGGAATCACCCAACCTTTCAATCTCAGGGTAGACATCTTAACCAGAGGACCACTGAACTAACAATGCTAGTCATCTTTGAAAGTCACATTCCATTTGTTTTAAACTCAACTTTGGTAAAACACAACAAATCACAAGAGTAGATATGGTGACAACAGGTAGCAGACCACACTCCAATAGCAGCCCAAATAATTGGTTTTCTATGGGTCTGTGGTGAGTGTTAACTCGCCAGCAGCATGTGTAATATTGAGTGTTTCCAGAGTGTGTTTGTGCCTCTCAGCTTGCTGTCCAAATGAACCGCCAAGCTGTGGCAAAGAGAGAATAGAGAATCCAGAGGGAAATCAGGGCTGTTTTTCGTTAGTATCTGGGTTCCATTCTTGTACGTCACACCCACAAAAACAGAATAAGTCATCAATCACATCACTTCACACCCTATCACATCCAGGAAAATTATTCTGCCAGCCTGTGTGCTCAATCGAGTGCTCAATTGAGACACATTCAGACATTCCCACAAGCACGTTTTAGATGCCTCTGAAACTCATAGGATCTCTTACAGTCGTAAATAAACAGTGCACACAAAGCACTACAAAATGTTAGATGAATGAATAGATGAATATGAATGGGTATGACTACCCAAGCCCAGAAAGTCAGCACTGTGTGAATGAATATAGAGGCTTGGAACCAGAAAAATAACACGTCATTAATGAACATGATATCTCAGAAATTCTGCACAGTGGGGATAAAATGGGAATGAGCGTGGATATGAATAGCCATTCAGTATCATTGTCTTTGGCTTCATCCCTGTGCTATACTCATCAGCATGTTTGTGTGTTGGTCGGCAACCCCCATCCAGGTGCTAGACAAGACTCATCCTCTTGCATAGTGAACTTGCCTCCCCCTGTCTATCTCCTGCATCCCCCCTGCCTTTCCACTGCCTCCACCCTGCGGTCTAAAAGAGACACCCTGTGGCGCATGGTACGAGCCAACACAGCTGGGGATGTTGGATGAGAGGCTCTCTGTTCAGTCAGGAAAGGCAGGCAATCTGCTGGATGACATCGTCAGCACAGTCCCTAGAGACACAGACTATATTTGCTGTCCTCCATCCCCACTATTCCTCTGAAGTCGTTCTCTTTTCCATATTACGTAACTCCTTCTTCCCCCTCTCTCTGTCTCCTCAGATTCCCCAGGTGAGCTACGCCTCTACCGCCCCGGAACTGAGCGACGACACTCGCTACGACTTCTTTTCCCGTGTGGTCCCTCCAGACTCGTACCAGGCCCAGGCCATGGTGGACATCGTCAAGGCCATGCATTGGAACTATGTCTCCACGGTGGCATCTGAGGGGAACTATGGGGAGAGCGGTGTGGATGCCTTCATACAGAAATCCAGAGAAGATGGTGAGTGGGTTCTCTGCTGTCTTTTTGTTCATCATTCCCCTTGCCATATGCATTGAGGATTATTCAATAGAAGATGGCTTCTAGTGGTAGAACTGACCAATTTTTCCGTGGTAAGTCTTTTGAATATTCTATAGTTGTCCATATAGATTCCACCCAAAACAACATTCTGCTGATTCTGCAAAACAGATTTAGTAAAGTACAGTACGTTTCTGCCAATCCTTGAATATGTGTGGAATACTGAGCTGTGGAATATGATATAATTTGAATCCCTTGTAATTTGGGATATGCATTAGGACTCCCTTCTGTATTTCTGTTCCCTATTACATATATATTTACCATAGTTGGTTGGAAATAAGCATTCAGCATTCAACTCTGTATTTCGGATATGGCATGTATTTATGATGAGCTACCAAGGGATTTGCTGAATATCAAGTGTACAATAAAACTGTCCGAAGAGATCAATCAGTGAGAGGTGAGAACATGGCCTAAATATAAAATAAAAACTGTAAGTGTGAAATAATTGATGGTTCACTTACTCATGGGGTATTATGAATGCATCATGACTGCAATACACTCTGAAGTTTGTTTGTCATGGTTATAATTAGAACAGGACCACACCTTGCTTCCACTAATACAGAACTTCTTAAAATTATTCTGGCTAACGTATAGAGGAGATATCTGTTTCACTTCTTGTCAACGTGAAAATAAGTGTAAAGTGGCCTCTCATCTCAGTACAATGCAACTGCCTCATCTGCTGGTTTTCAACTATTTTTATTAACAGGTGACTGCTGTAGTGGTCAAATCAATTACTATAGCTGTTCTGTACTTCTAATTGCATTGTCTGCTTAATTAGTTAATTAAAGTATTTGCCATTTTTTGCTAAAGGATCTACTAAGCTAGCATACTTTTTTCTAGTTATAAGTTACTAGTTATAACATGAATCATTTAGCAAAGAGATTTGAGTTTTAAGGCTTGTGTTTCATTACATGTCACCATCTGAAATTACTGATACATTTGCATGATTACTTCTTGGACTACGTCAATTAAAAACCATAATAGACGTGAATAATTATGACCTGTTGCATGTTTGATTTCTTTTATTTCATGTTTTAAAAAATATTTTCTTTCAACCCAGAACTGGATCTAGCCTTTTGGAGGCCCTAAGCCAAATTCAATTTGGGGCCCTCGGTCCACTATTGGTCAGGGGCTTTTTGGATCTCAGAAGTGCAATCATTGACTGATTACGACATTGACTTTAAGTTCTCCAGGTGTAAATCACAGTGTATTTCTGTAATATAGGTTATGAAAATACATTGCTAATTAATCACAGGTTATATTTGCGCTGGTAAAAAATAATTGTGTGGGGCTGTTTATGATTGTGAACCTGCATTTGCGTGCTTGAGGTTGTATCAACATTTCGACAATGTTGGTGGTTGTGGAGGAAATCATCCTGACGTATATCGTGATTTTTATATTCAATTATGTCAATACCCTTTTTGAGAAATGTATATTTTTCAACAATGTTTTTAAAGCAAAAAAAACTTTAATGAAATAAAAATCTCAGAATAGATTAACATATACTTAGATTGCGGGTAATGTGTCACGGTGTTGTAGTGCGGCGGAACCATATGCAGACATTTTTCAAACAAAAGGTGATTTAATCCAGTAAACAGGTACAAACTAACATGAAACGGTAAACGTAAATGAAAGGATTAACTAACAAAACGAAGTACACATAACAGGTAGCGTATACACTGAACATTGAATTAAATGAAGACAAACCGTGAGCTGTTGAG
>JACXGK010001982.1:46456-60727 GCA_016801125.1 Novumbra hubbsi | reverse complement strand
CACAGAGGACCTACGTACCGGGGGACACAGAGGACCTACGTACCGGAGGACCTACATACCGGGGGACACAGAGGACCTACGTACCGGAGGACCTACATACCGGGGGGCACAGAGGACCTACGTACCGGGGGTCACAGAGGACCTACGTACCGGGGGACACAGAGGACCTACGTACCGGAGGACCTACATACCGGGGGGCACAGAGGACCTACGTACCGGGGGTCGACGCTCACGCGTTTGTTTTGTGCCCCCCGTCAGCCATGGTCTTAGAAACTGGAACACGAACGGTCCACTCAAACTACATCTGTAGGAATTCATTGAGCGTTGTCCTGTATTAACAAGCCAGCATCGCTGGCTGACTGACCGTCAGAGTTGGCCAGTCTCTGTCTGTACAGCGACTCATTCTTCCAGATATCCTCCTCACTCTCTGCCACCAGGAGGGAGTTACAAACATGGCTGTCATGGAGGTCCTGGAGTAGCAGACGCTGAGGAGAGACAGAGAGGAGAGACACGGAGGGTTATTTCCTGATCCAATATCCACACCAACCAATCATACCAGGGCGGGAGGGTGGGGCCACATGAAGGAGGAGAACCTACCTGATTGACCACCCGGCAGATCTCCCCGATCCTCCTCACCACCATCTGATGCAGCCGGATGTACTCCGGCATCTTCTCCTCCTCCACTTTCTGGTCCTCCCTTGCTTCCTTTCCTTCACTAAAGCACCTGCAAACAAGACATAACATGTATGTCTTAGTAGGTTTTTACTGAAAAACAGTTGTCATCCGAGTCAGATGACAGGCCGAGTAAAATGGTCCAGAAATATTTCCAAGTGTTCTTGCGGGGGCTTAATAATGGAACGAGTCGTGTCCGGTAAGATATCTGAAGAGCAGGAGCAGTTTCTAGGCAGGAAGTGTCACCACTCACCTGGAGTGGGAGTAAACCTCCACTCTGTCCTGCTGGACCCTAATGATGAGCCAGAAGTCTGGTATCAGCGGGGGCTGGGACTCCTGCTCATCCACAGCGGGACCCTCGCACTCAGAATCACTGCTGCCACCGTCATAGCCTGAAATACAACACCGTCATCACTGTTGGCCTCATCACCGTCGTCGTCGGCAGCGTCACCACCGTTGCAGTGATAAAGGTCAGCACCGTCATCACCGGCACCGTCATCACCGACGCTGCAAACGTCGGTCTCTTACCCAGCATGTCCGAGTCCAGGCTGCCTTGACTAGAGACCAAACTCTGGACTCTGCTGGGCCTCATCCGCCCGCTGTCTGAAGAGAGAAGATTTTAGAGTTTAACAGCACTGCCTAGGGCCATATTTGATTGGACCTACATGTGTGCCCATACAAACACCTGGGCACTCGCTCTAACAGACGGTTTATAGGCAATTTGGACAGCAGGCTTTCTGTCAGACCATTCGTAGAGACACTTTCTTTGACATAACGGTCGCCAAGTGATAGATGACGCATTTTTGGTGGGCTCTGTCTTTTTCTGGTAGCTTTGAAGTCATATAAAATGATGTGGTCTAAAAATATGTACTCTCGGTCAAAACCCGTTTTCCGCCGAAATGGCGGTATATAACGGCACAGTGCAGACACGGGCGCGCATCCAGAAAGCTTCTAAAAGATCAAACCAAACTTGAAGTGCATTTCCCTTCAGAGGGGAGTGAGGAGGGACTCTCAAAACGCCTCCAAAAAACACGGCAGCCATTCCACTCTCCTCACCCAAACTGGCCAAGGTCACGTAACAGACAAGACGTGGCCGTGGCACAAACCGATCACCACGCCAAATCGCACGCTGTCAAGAGACTCCGCCGAGACGCTCCCCCTTCTACCCCGGCAGGCTCTGGGAGGCTCCCCACCTCGGTGCTGGAACAAGGTACCCCAGGGAGAAGAGAGTGGCGGGAAAGGGGGATAATCTCATGTATTATTCTGTCTGTCAGCGCTGAGCCGAGCGCTGTGGCCTGTAGATTCGGGGAGGAGAGGGATAGAACAGCCCGGAGCGGAACACGCTGGAAAACTGCTAGCTCAGCCAGCCGACGTGCTACCAGTGTTGCTGATGATTCAGTCCCTCCTACGTTCAACACTTGTTCGCTCCTCAATAGCTTGTCTTCGCCTTCTCCGTGTCTGCTACACAAAGCTTGCTTCGTCGGAAACAGACACACACACACACACACCACATCCTAGTACAAGCTGTCAAACAGCTGACAATCCTTTGCTGGGAGAACCAGGAGGACACAGTCTGGTTTCATTTAAACCATGGGATGCCCAAACTAGGGCCCCTTTGATTGGGCCCGCCACGCCATATAATATAACACAGTTTGGTACAATGCAATGTTTCTTTCGGCCCACGATCTCTTAGTCAAGTTAGATTTTTTGCCCTTCATAAGAACAAGTTTGGGCACCCCAAATGTAAACAGTGTGCGCACACAAACAAACACACACATACATACATGTATATGCGTTATGGCTGACGTCCGTTCAGAGCCGTCGGAGGACACACATACTCACTGTGGGTGGAGGACTGCACCCACTCGGCAAGGCTGGCGGAGGAGGGCGTGTTCTGTTCTGAGGAGCGCTCGGTGCCGCTGCCGGGCTGGAGGCGAGGAGTGGCGGGCCGGGCTCCCGGTTCCACCCCGGGGGAGCTCCACTGGGGTCGGACGATCGAGGCCCCGACAGAACTCAAGCGGGGCCGCCCCCCCGCGGCTGCGGAGGTGGCTCCCACGGAACTCAAGCGGGGCCTGGGGCCCTCCTCCACGTCAGCCCAGGTGGGTTTGGCTGGGGGGTGGCTGGGGTCCAGGGCTGTGGCTGGCTCACTCACCGGTTCACTAAGAGCCCTGAACATAGGTTTCCTCTCTCCTTCTTGCACCTTGACAGACAGGACGTTACGCACAGTAGGAAGAATTCAGTTAACAGTTATATACACAATATATAATGTAAACGTCGATTCATGCAAAGTGGTTTTTCTCTGATTAAAAAGAATTCCACCCACCTTGCTTTGCGAGTCCAGCCTGTCCACCTCTGCGTCGCGCTCAGGTCCTCTTCCCGATGCGCCGGGATTGGACGGAGCGCCGGGGCTGTCGTCTACATCGGGACAGGGATTGGTTAGCTGAGAGTTCCGCCCTGCATCCCCAGGGGTCCCAGTGCTCTCAGACAGCCTCTTAGCAGCCTGTATCCTCTGGGGGTGCAGGCGACTCAGAGACACGTAATAGAAGTCCTCCCACTTTCCGTTCAGAAGGTACCCTGGGAACGACATCCGGCGGAACTCCTGCGGAGCGGAAGACCCCAGGGTCAGTATGGGTCACCTCTCAATACAGACAGTCGATCCAGAATGATCGGCAAAGAAGAGAAAAGGGGTGGTCATGAGAAAGGGGGCCACCTCTTGGAACCTCTCCAGGGACTGCTCAGGGCCGAAGACGAACTGCAAGGGCACCACCTCACAGCAGCAGCCCGGACGCCCGCTGGAGCGAGACACGTGAACCGACACCTTCTGCAGCGTGGACGAGGTGATGACCCGCGAGTGGCGCAGGGATGACACCATCTCATCCTCCAGGAGCCAACGAATCTGTGACGGGGGGGAGAAGGGTTAGAGACACGGGGGGCTGAACTCCTGAATCTGACGGGGGGAGAAGGGTTAGAGACACGGGGGGCTGAACTCCTGAATCTGACGGGGGGAGAAGGGTTACTAATAACACGCTCAAATTAAGATAAGGAGCAATCAACAAGGGGAAAAAAACAAAATAAATGCTATACAATAAGAGTGTCATTGACCTCACCTCATTCATGGTGGCTAACACAGCAAGTTTATGAGGCACTGGGAGCATAGACAAGGGGTCCCCGCCCACCCTGTTGGAAAGAAAACACGTATCCTCAAACACCTTGCAGTCCATCCCAAATCCATACTCACAGGGAACAAGCAAAGGCTAGCTCATACAGATGGTTACACGTCCCCCCCAAACCAGTGAAAACTGACCCCCGTTCGTTTAAGTGGCGCACTGTGTCAGCCGCTACTGTAGCCCGGTCTCGGGATCAGTTTGTGCTGTTTTGGGTTGGATTGTTACCGCCGCGGTAGCGGGCTAAAGATCCCACTGCTCTGAGACTAGGCTAATAGTCCCCATCCTTCCTAGACACTCACCCATCCCCCCCTGCTCCCCGCAGGCTGTCCAGGTTGCCCATTAGCTCCTCATCAGAGCGGTAGGAGGAGGGCTGGCCAGGAGAACGGGTCAGAGACACACTGCTCTCGGAGGTGTACCTGGAGAGAGAGGTCACACGACAGTCTTACAGGGGAAGGTCCCACGGGGACATCTGGCTTGGGGTCAGCTCAAAACCCCAACCCGCCCGTAGGAAGCAGGATGTTTATGTTGACACCGTCTACGGACTACGATACAATCGATGTCTTAAAAATGACATTTTGGAAAATAATTTCCAAATGAATTTGAAAATTCATTTCAAATGAATTTGAAATAATTCAAGCGGTCTGGAAATATGCTATGACAATGTAGGTTACGCAATTCGCTTATGTTCTTCAAAGTTACAAGAAATACGGACGATCCAACACGATGGAGCACGACAGTGAAAAACACTTTTCATTCAAATGATACCAACTGAAATGGATTCCATACATTTGAGGGACCAAAGACCACCCTATTATACAAACGACATAATATAGCAAACCTAAGACGGAACAGATATATTTACAGTCACAGTAGTGACGTCACACTCCTCACCGGTTGTGTGTGAAGTCTGACTGCAGGCCCTCAATCTCCAGAGGCAGGGTCAGCACGAAGATGTCCAGAGTGACAGACATGTCATTCAGATCCACGGCCTGCAGGGCCTCCGCATTCTCCAGACACGTGATCACCTCGCCTGTAACACAGCGGTACAAGCCGAGGTAAAGCGTTAATGGTCAGAACATGGGACCACAGGGAATAGGTTTCATCGCCGGTGTTAAACGGGTTGCGCCTTATAAACTGGCTGCTGATCGTGTCTCAACACAATAACAGAATTATATAAACACTTGAAATACTTTGGCAAGAGTGCCAGATGGGAAGGGCAAGCACTTATGGAACAAGTCAATTGGTTCTATTGTGCCGGGAAACTCGATATTGCAGCTATTAAATGCTGAAGTCTTATTCAAAACCATTTACAGTGGCTCTCCTGCGAGGACTTCAAGGGTGTGAACACTATAATGGGTATTTGGACTGTGAGGACTTTAAAAGCGTGACCACTATAAAGGGTATTTGGACTGTGAGGACTTTAAAAGTGTGAGGATGTTGAGGGTGTGAGGACTATAAGGGCTGTTTGGACTGTGAGGACGTTGAGAACTATAAGGGCTGTTTGGACTGTGAGGACGTTGAGGGTGTGAGGACTATAAGGGCTGTTTGGCCTGTGAGGACGTTGAGGACTATACGGGTTGTTTGGACTGTGAGGACGTTGAAGGTGTGAGGAAAACTAGGAGCAGTCTTTACCCAGACAGGTGGGTAAAGTAGTTATGGGCATGGATCCATGGCAGCTCTTCATGTTGACGGAGCAGGTGAGGTGGACGAACAGCGGGGGCATCTCAGGCTGTGGGCCCTCGGCCTCCAACAGGCTGTCTCCATCTAGGATGCTAAAGGAGTCCTCGTCCTGGTTCATCGTGTTGGAGTCCGACAGGGACTCGTCCTCCCCCTCCCCGTCAGCCCCCAGTGCTCTCCGGCCTCCAGCCCTCTCCTGGTACTCCACCTCCAGGTCGGTGTCGCTCTCCGTCACGATGCAGCAGCCCGACACGTTCTCTGGGGCAAACAGGAGGACGGCGGGTGGACAGCATGAGGACGAAGGAGCGTTGCGCGGGATAGACGAGGAACCATTAATTAAGGGGTTCCTCGTGGCACACAGACGTATTGTTACGGACAAGAATCCGCGGAGCCTCACCGTCTTCTGTAGCAGGCTCAGCCTCCGACACCACCTCTGCACTCGGCCCTCCCTCCTGTTCCCCGTCAGAGTCCTCAGGAGGAGAAGAGAGAAGTTGGGTTGAGCATTAGATAACTCCCAGGCCCAGGTTATGAGAAGGGAACCCTGTCAACAGCCAGGGTCTCCATAGTGTCCTGACGGGTGGACACAAGCCAGGTGTTCGCTCACATACCTCTCTCTTAGAGGACGGAGGACAGTAGTAGAAGTAGTGAGAATTGGAAGGAACGGTCTTGAAGTGCTGAGCTCCAATGTCCATGAATTTGTCCTGTTGAATAGATGGCAACCGGCTTTTAAAATGGATCTATAGCAAGAGGATCACATGCTTTCCATCCTAACATCACCTAGGATTCAGTCGGGTACCTGTATAATTTTGTGCAGGTCAGGGTAGACGTCACATTTCTGCGGCGACTGCAGGAGGGACAGAGGGAACTCTGGGATGCTGGTGGTTCTGGTGGGCTGGTCCAGGCCCAGAGGGGAGCTGGAGGCAGGGGCTTTCCCTCCGGACTCTGCCTCACTCACATCTTCCATGTCAATACTTGCAGAGGAAAGGTCATTGTCTTTACTCATACATACATACATCTTTCACAATATCAATCAAGGGTCAAAACCAAACACTTGGAAACAGCCAAAATCAACCAGCAAAGGTTTGCTGTCCAAAAGGTTGTGTCTAAATGATGCTCTAAACCAAGGCCAGATTGCATTTTTTATTTGTCCCTGGGGACAATTTTGTAGTAGACTTGGACTGGATATGTACATTAAAAAGCTGAAATACACCAGGTACCCTTGCCTAAGTTTGTCAGGGACATGAGATCCCAAAAGGTCAAACTCCAGATGGTTAAATAGATTGGATACATTTTTTCATTGATTAAAAGTAGAAGGCTGCTTCAGTATGCCAGTCAAACACAAGGCACATTATTAAAATCTTAAACACGTAGGCCTCAGCAGTACCTGGATGAGGAGGCCCTGGGCCCCCGGTCAGCTGGCCTGTCTTCCTCTACCTCGCCGATAGTGAACGTGGCGGGGGTGCGGCAGTGACCCCTGACCCCTCCGTCTCCATGGCGCTCCCGGAACACTCGAATGTGTCCGCAGAGTGTCTGGAGGAAGGAAGTGATGTCTATCTCCAGGAGAGACTCCTCACAGTAGTCCATGGCTGTGAGCAGGTCTTGGGAGCTGACACTCTGGGACTGCTGAAGGCTGCGGTACACACCTGTGGGGAGAAGAAGGACACGACAGACACTCTTCAGAAACAATTTCTCTGGCACACATTCAGACCCCTCCGATTCCTCCACATTATGGAGTACCCCATTAAACTACACAAAGTACCCCATTCACCTACAAACAATACCCCATTAACCTACGCACAGTACCCCATTAATCTATAAACAATACCCCATTCACCTACAAACAATACCCCATTCACCTACAAACAATACCCCATTCACCAACAAACAATACCCCATTCACCTACAAAACAATACACCATTAACCTACGCACAGTACCCCATTAATCTATAAACAATACCCCATTCACCTACAAACAATACCCCATTCACCTACAAAACAATACGCCATTAACCTACACACAGTACCCCATTAATCTACAAACAATACCCTATTCATCTACGCACAGTACCCCATTAACCTACACACAGTATCCCATTATTCTACAGACAATACCTCATTAATCTGCACACAATATCCCATGAATCTACACACAGTACTGCATTAATCTACACACAATATCACATTAACCAACAAACAGTACCCCATGAATCTACACACAATATCCCATTAATCTACACACAGTACCCAATTAATCTACACACAGTACCCCATTCATCTACGCACAATACCCTATTAATCTACACACAGTACCTATTCATCTGCACAAAATACCCCATTAATCTACACACAATATACCATTAATCTACACACAATACCCCATTAACCTACACACAGTACCCTATTCATCTATGCACAAAGTACCCCATTAATCTACACACAAAACCCTATTAATCTACACACAGTACCCCATTCATCTATGCACAATACCCTATTCATCTACACACAGTACCCATTAATCTGCACACAATACCCCATTAATCTACACACAATACAGCATTAATCTACACAACATGACCCATTCATCAGCACACACTACCCCATTCATCTGCACACAATACACAATAATCTGCACCAAATACCCCATGAATCTGCATACAATACCCCATTCATCTACACACAACACACAACACCCCACACACTTCCACTAGATATCTTCATTGGAACTCATTTAGACCTGAGACACCAGGTAGATGCAATTAGTCATGAGGTAGATCAGACAGATTGATGGCAACAACATCTATGTAATCCATTATAAATGAAGTCAATGGCAGCTACATGTGGAGAAAGTGAAAGGTTCTGGAATACTTTATAAAGGCACTCTTCACTTCATTCAAACATGATAAATATACTCCAAGAGATAAGTCAATGTGAATGTTGTTTATCAAATTTCAAAACCCGAGGGCAGCTTTTAAGAAAGGCGTTTATTTCATTGGCACAGGGCACGCAGCCTCTGGACTGGAGTGGTGATGGAACAGATCCTGCTGGGCCCAGACTGTATCTGTATGACAGACTGTGGGCCCCTGAAATGTCTACAAATGGAAATCCATCAGCCTTGTCAGAGAGAAACTGATATTTATTTAAAGCAGTCATCTAGTCTGTCTATGTGTGTGTGTGTGTGTGTGTGTGTGTGTGTGTGTGTGTGTGTGTGTGCGCTTGTTGTCTCATTGCTCTTCTCCTGACTGACGTTTACAGACGCCTCGGCCACAAAATAGAAAAAGCCAATCCTGGGATGGCAGTTTAAACAGTCCTCTAATTGATTTTACTGTCGGAGGAATGACGCACGGGGGTGAAGCAGGTGGGAGACGGGCACCTCCTGCCCCGGCTTTAATATGTCTCAGTAGTGGAGTATCTGTGTGTGTGTCAAGTCAAAGATCTAAAGGGTTTCTGTTAGCTTGTTATTAAGGTAAACAGTAGTGTGTTATATAGGTAAAAGACAGTCGTGTCATGGTCAACGATGTGCATTTTAAAGGGAACAGACTAACCCAGAAGTAGGAATAGAACAAACCCCTGTGGTCAAAAATGACCTCCTCCACTCCCCCGCTTTCCACAGCACCCATTTAATTTCCCTGTAGCTATAAAGCAGGTCACATCACCTATAAAACAGGTCACATGGACTCCTCTATGCCTCAGTCATTTATGAGTCAGAACACAGAGGCACAGTATCCAATTTCCTGAGATGTTCATTAAAGTGCTCTTTTATGATCTATAGCTGTTGCAGTGGATAAATGCCAGCTACTCCAATCAGATTGGACTGGTCCCCTTTGAAGACATATCTCATAAATAGCTGGTACCAGAATTGTCCCTGCCTGTTAGCGGTGCTTCCCTTACGTAGAACCGGTCCTAGAATATTACATTTGACGTAGCTCTGGACGTAGATAATTACATTCAACGTAGCTCTGGCCGTAGATAATTACCTTTGACGTAGTTCTGGTCTTAAATTATTATCTTTGACATAGTTGTGGTCCTAGATTATCACCTTTGATGTATTTCTGGTACTAGACTTGCACCTTTGACGTAGCTCTAGCACTAGATTATAACTTCTGACGTAGCTCTGGCACTAGATTATAATCTTTTATGTAGCTTCGGCCGTATATGATTACCTTTGACGTAGTTCTGGTCCTATATTATTACCTTTGAAATAGCTCTGGCTGTAGAGTAGTACCTTTGACATAGCTCTGGTCCTAGATTATTACCTTTGACATAGTTTCAATCCTATATTATTACCTTTGACGTAGTCCTGGTCCTTATATCACCTTTGATGTAGTACTGGTCCTGGATTATCACCTTTGATGTAGCTCTAGCTATTGATTAACACCTTTGACAGAGCTCTTGCACTAAAAATATAACCGTAGACATAGCTCTGCCCCTAGATTATTATCTTTGACAAACCTCTGGCTGTAGATTAGTACCTTTAACGTAGCTCGGTCTGTAGATTATTTCCTTCAATGTAGTTCTGGTCCTAGATTATTACCTTTGACATAGTTCAGGTCCTAGACTATCACCATGATATAGTTCTGGTCCTAAATTAAAACATTTTAAATAGCTCTGGTCCTAGATTGTTACCTTTGATGTAACTCTGGTCCCAGATTGTTACATTTGATGTAACTCTGGTCCCAGATTGTTACATTTGATGTAACTCTGGTCCCAGATTGTTACCTTTGATGTAACTCTGGTCCCAGATTGTTACCTTTGACGTAGCTCTGGTGGTAGTGTTCCTGTAGAAGGCTGCAGTAGTTGGCCAGCTCCTTGTGTTTATGAGGCTGTGACATCAGGTCTGTCCAGGAGGAAGCATTGCTGCTTTCCTGAGAGAGAGATCTGCAGGGAGGACACACATCGGACCAACAGACACAGACACCCACACACAAACAACACCCCAATACCATTAGAAAAAAGGAAGCACAAAGTTAAGAAGCCCATGCATAACTCTGGTGGGGAACCCATTCAAGTCATTAGTCTAATCATCAGATTTACGAACATGATTATAATAAATATTGCTTTGAAGACGCACCATCTCATTTTACCAGCAATTAACTGAAATCTAAAGTCTCTCTGATGATCTTTAATCTCGGTTAGAAAGAAAACACACAAGCTCCATGTGCATTCAGGAGGCAGCTGTTAAATTCTATTAGCTGGAGGACAAGAGGTCTCTCCACAGAATTAGAGCTCCAAAGCAGGCCTTTTAAAACAGAAAATAATCAGGGAATCTACAAACACATGGTAATGCCACTGTATGTCTTCATTTAATAGTTAAGTTAGGTTGATAACTCGTCACCCCAGAACCAGTACTTTCATAAAGAATTCCCATATATCACTTGACTGGAAATGTTCAAATGAAACAAGAATACAGAGTCATGTGTTTATCTGTACATTAAAAAAAGAAGTTGAAAAAAACGTTTGCTTAATCATAGGCTTAGAAGATAGATTTGCATAGTACCACGCCCTTGTCATCAAATTAAATGACACCCTAGAAAAGCTGGACGACCTCAGCCAGGCATGAACATCATTTGGATTTCTGGAAACATGCTGTAAGTTTGATATTATCAGTACGCAAATGAGGCATGTTCCACCCCTTAGTATCTGACTGCAGAGGGAGACGGTCTCAGAGAATAGTTTGTCTTTGTTTGTTCATGACTTAAAGTATGTTACTAAATATCTAGTCAAAATGTATAGTCTTCTCTGAAGGCAGATACCATAGCAACACAGGCCTAGAGTGAGAGAGTCATTTCCTCACCCACTTAGAGAGGAGGAGGAGCAACTGCTGTCTGGGCTGAAAAAGGGAGAGCTAGGAGCAATTAACAAGGCCTAAACTTCCATTAACCGTCCCACGATACCCTGCATCTTTTCTCCTCACCATCTACTCAACTGTATTGAAAAGATTGTTCAGGGTCCCTCACAGCAAAACAATGCTTCCTCAAAACTAACTTGAAAAACAAAAGAAAATCTGCCGATGTGGTGAGAAAATGACTAGTCTTTTTCAGACAAATTGACAAATCTGAAAAAGCCTGATATTGTAATTGTTACACTTACAAATACCTTATTGAATTTTTCAGAATATCTTGTTTCAAATTACATATTTTTTGGTTTTGTTTTTCCTATTTTCGAGGATGCAATTCTTTTGCGGCGCTCTCCGCAGACCTATGTGTTTTGAGACGGAAGCAATGAGCTAAGATCCAAGCAACTGAGGAAAGATTAAGTTCCCGCTGAATTTCATCAGAGCTCTACACCAGGAAGGGATGGAAAAAAAGTAAGAGGGGCGAGGAAGGAGAGCATGAAGAGAGAAGTGGAGCTGCAGGACAATGGAAGCAGCGGTAAGCTAGCAGTGCTGTGCTACCTGAACTTCATCTGCTGATACATCTCCCAGGAGTCAGCGTCTTGAGGTCTATTTATCACCATAGTAAAGGAAGACAATCAGAGTTGAACACTGTTAGCATGAGTCTCCTGCTGGCAGCCAATCACAAGTGAAGGTAGTAAGGATACAATCGGGTGAGACATGGGCAGGGAAATGATGTGATGGATGGTTAGGTGATTATACTGATAAAAAGGAAAGTGCTTCATACACAGAGGCGTGGATTCCCCTCTCTCCAGACCTGGGTTTAAATTTGAACTGACACATTTCCTTTGAACACTGTGAAATTTGGACCGAGGCTGCCTTGTGCCTAAGAAGGCCGGATTTCCACTTCTGAGACTGTTTACCCGGTTTGATTACATTAGGCAATCCCCCAACTAAACGCAGAGTACACGCAAGAGGTCTACTCTCCTTCCCCAGCGGATGTCAGTGGCATTGGGTACCTGAAGAAGATGTCACTGGGCTGCCGGTTGGAGTGGGGGTGGACTAGCTGTTCCTTCAGAGAGTCCAGGGTGCAGTTATAGATGTAAACCGGGCAACGCGGGCGGGATAAATCCTCAGAGCTCTGCCCCGACACCTGGCGACTGAACGCGATGTGTAAGTCCCTTTTCTTGGGCTCAGCAAACTGCACCCCATCCCGGCCCTCCACAGCTGAGAGAGGACGGGAGAGCGTGGGTGAGGAAGGGAGGAAGGGGAGAGGATGACTTGAATCCAGAACTTGAGAGGAGGAGGCACCGACTAGAGCCAGGAAACCCCACTAGTCTCTCATGGAGCACATATAGCAGGGTATTTGATGGTACCAGAATCCTGCCGTACTAACCTTCACTTCTGGAGGCATCTCCTGGTTCAGGGGGGTGGCTCTCCCTGGTGTCCTGCTCTGTTGTGGATCCGGGGGAGAGCAGGGGCGACCTGGGGCCCACAGAACCGCCATCCAACCCACCATCAAGCCCATTGGTGAAGCCTGAGTGGGAATCGGCTTGTGATTTGTTGCAGGTAGGCAAGGTTTTGTCATCCTCCACGTTCCCCTGGGGCCCCGTCTCCAGACCAGATGACATCAACATCTGGACATCTGCAGCGGAAAATAGATAACATTTTAGAGTAAATACAGAGTTTCACCTAAATAGCAACATGATCAGCAACCATAAATGTACTGCAATGTAGCTGTACCGCTTCAGGATAAGAATTTCAAATCAGTTAATCAGTTTTGATCAGTTAAAAATGCTAGGCTGGCGGCAACTCAAGTGCATACAGGATAAGAGGAAAGTATCTTGTAAAAGAAGCTCTGCGGTCACTTAAGATCCTAGAGCACCTCATTGTAGGAATAAGTGGGTTAGCGCCAGTGGTCTGCCTAAAATATAAGACATAATTGTACCTACTTTAACTGGGTAGTGAGGTAATTAGACATGTAGCGATGTCCTAATGTTACAGTTACAACAAAACGATTACAGCTGAGCACAAAAAACAGGCCCTACCTATAAAGGTGGCGGGGAGGAATGTGAGTAGGATCTGTTGAGGGCTAATGTACTTGGCGTAACACTTCCACTGAGGGACACACCCATCCCTATCCACTGAGACTGGATCCTCATCCACCAGGTCTGCATTGCTGAAACTCTGACAAAGAGAGGGGACAAACACACTGCCTATGAAAAGGGACACTGTAGACAAAAAGGCATTTTGACCCACGTGAAGGGGTGACATGAGTGGGTACCGGTAGTTACCTGAAAGGGTACAGGGTATTACCAGAAGGGCACTGGTTATTACCTGAAAGGGTACAGGGTATTACCAGAAGGGCACTGGTTATTACCTGAAAGGGTACAAGGTTTTACCAGAAGGGCACTGGTAGTTACCTGAAAGGGTACAGGGTATTACCAGAAGGGCACTGGTTATTACCTAAAAGGGTACAGGGTTTTACCAGAAGGGCACTGGTTATTACCTGAAAGGGTACAGGGTTTTACCTGAAGGGTACTGGATGTTATTTGAAAGGGTACAGGGTTTTACCTGAAGGGTACTGGACCTTATTTGAAAGGATACAGGGTTTTACCTGAAGGGTACTGGACCTTATTTGAAAGGGTACAGGGTTTTACCAGAGGGGCACTGGTTATTACCTGAAAGGGTACAGGGTTTTACCTGAGGGGTACTGATGTTATTTGAAAGGGTACAGGGTTTTACTTAAAGGGTACTAAATGTTATTTGAAAGGGTACAGGCTTTTACTTGAGGGGTACTGGATGTTATTTGAAAGGGTACAGGGTTTTACCTGAGGGATACTGGATGTTATTTGAAAGGGTACAGGGTTTTACCTGAGGGATACTGGATGTTATTTGAAAGGGTACAGGGTTTTACCTGAGGG
>JACXGK010001982.1:6219-46356 GCA_016801125.1 Novumbra hubbsi | reverse complement strand
GGTTTTACCTGAGGGGTACTGGATGTTACTTGAAAGGGTACAGGGTTTTACCTGAAGGGTACTGAATGTTATTTGAAAGGGTACAGGCTTTTACCTGAGGGGTACTGGATGTTATTTGAAAGGGTACAGGGTTTTACCTGAAGGGTACTTGTGGACCCAGTCACTTCTTTACTGCTCCCTATAGTGTGGAATGACAGCATTGTGTCCTGTCTCTCCGGAGGTTTCATGCACTCCTCTGTCAAGGCAAAGAAACAACACCCATCATTAAACCTACGGAAATACACTGTCAGGACACATATAAACAAATGTTTTATTTGAGCGTCGAATGATGTTAAATGATTTAAACAGGAACGTTCTTCTAAAATATCAGTGCCAGACAGGGGAATATATCAATTTTTGAACAGATTTCACTAAAGCTGTGTTTACACAAACAACCCAAATCTCCGCCCAGCCAAGACCCCAAGCCAGCCGACGGACAGCAGAAGCACACATTTAAAATGGCTACCCCTGATGGCCGGCAGGGAGAAGGGCGCAGCGTGTCCATCTCTCTCCCTGTCTAGGATGTGATGCATGAAGGTCACATTATCCCGGTCAGCCAGCAGGATCTCCCGGTCGCTGAGCTCCTGCTGTAAGCTGCTGTGGAACAGGCTTAACAGGAGGTTGTTGGGCAGGTAGGGCGAGCTTTGGGACCCCTCCTCATTCTCCACTGAAACACACACACACACACAGCTTTATCAATTCAGTCACCATTTTAATATTGTAGCAAACAAGGTTTGGACCACTCAGAAATCAAGTCTTTTAAAGGCCATTTCCTGAATTCGACACAGCTGATTAAGCATGTTGGTAACATTGTATCACTCACCTCTGCTGAGAGTGAGGAAGAAAATCTCTATCTGCTGGCACTTGGGCAGCAGCTTGATGAGGTCAAACTGGAAGGGAACGGTGTGGATGCAGTCCTCAGAGACCGAGGGTGCCCCAGTCTGAGACCCCATGGGGGGGTACACCTGCTCTTTGTTCTGACACAGCTGGCTCAGGTACTCAAATGTCATGATGGTGGACATGCACATCAGATCACGGGGAAAGATCTGTAGACCAAGTAAAATCACAATTACCACCAAATGTGCCAGATGAGGAGGACCCAAACTCTGGATCATCATGGATTTTGATGGGGGTTCTTGGGGGGGTTGCACACGTCACACAAAATGATACAGAAATCAAGTGCAAGCTTACTCGTTTTTGTATATTGTTTGTTAAAAAAACAAAGACAGATATGGAACAGCGCCTTCCAAAATATATCTGAAGCAGAACTTAAAGTATTTTGGATTAGTATAAAGAAATATTCACAGTTTTTGGATGAGAGAATCTGATTGTATTCAAAAGCCATTGATTTGCATTTCTTTATGGTTGGTTGATAAGCATTTCCCTCTGCAGTAGAGGATTTGCCTTTCCAGTTCAGATCCTTCTGCCTCTTTTGTATCAATCTGGATATATTGGAATATTATGATAGATACCCTCAGAGATGCCTTAAAGGTTCCCAGAATAAAGGTAAAAATGGACCTGCAATGGTACTTGCTTGAAAGAAAAACATATTTTAGCTTTCTAATATTCACAGAACCCTGGTTCTATTAGAAGCAGAGGATTGCCAGTGGGATTAGAGTAATCTTAGAGAAATCCAAAAACAGGAGCAGGAACTTCCGTCCATAAATATTCAGCAGGGTAAAAGGTGATTGAATGGATCACTCCAACCACAAACCAACAGCAAACCTTGTTGTCAGCAATAGTAGTTTTCAGCTGGTGGCTATAGACAATTGCTTTCTCTTTATTCTTCCTGACTGATTCTTCTCTAGCTTTGCGTTTTGCTTGTGAAGTTTTCCCTTAATGTTTTTGAGCAGTGAATTTACAGGACCTATCCATCTACACACAAAGTCAGAATCAGAGTCAGAATCAGTCTTCTCTCTTGTAAGAATATTATAAGAGAAGAAAATGTCATTTGCAATTCTTAAGATGTCTAGCAACACAACCAGCTAGTTAATGCAATAATAATGTGTCAGAAAAAGGCTAAATGTATTGCCCCAGCCCTCAAATAAAATCCAGCTTTAGCTCATATCTTTGTCGATATTTGATACCCACTAATAGAAAAAGGACCGATTCGACTGGTGGGTTAATTGACCGATACTGACCGCCTGTGGTATCTCCTGGTAGGTGAGTCCCTGGAAGTGTCTGTGAAAGTCCCTGGGGCTACACACCGTCCCGCTCTGAGGCTCGACCCAACACTCCGTCACCAGGTTGAGCTCCGTGTCCACGTCAATGGCTTCCACCTCCGTGTCATTGTCGTCGTCTGTGGAGAAGCTGCAGCCCAACACAGACGAAGACGAAGGGTCAGCACAGCAGACATGCAGGCCATTTATCAGGAGACCCACCAGCGACTTACCCAAGGAATGACCAGCTACATTTACCCACTGTCAAAGTGCACCGCTGAAAATGTTTAAAACGTCCTAAATGATGCTGTGTAGTTAGGAGAACATGCTGTGGGAGAACGTGTGATGTGTGTAACCACTAGTGCAGGACTGAATGGAATTCAACATCACCTGTCCTTGGTGGAGGTGGACTGAGGTGGGAACAGGATGTACTGGACGATACAGCTGTTACTTCCTCTGTCCATCGCTTCAGGCATCCCCTACAGTCACACAATCACCGACACGGCAATAACACACTTCATGTCCCGACTACTGTGTGCATGACGACCATCCTCATATCCACTTCAGTTCTAATGTCGTAATGTAACGTCGCAGGTAATATATTGTTGGAATCCGACTCACCGTCATTGGCAGCTCAGACACCATGTTGACTATACCCTCCCCGCTAGCTGCGAAATGAAAGCCCTCAGAGAGGCGAATTCTGGGGAGACATTAAAACACGCTCAGGCAACAGGTCAGCAGATGTCCATCCCCCAGATACCTCTACAACAACGAGATCTACTTCCTTCAATTGAATTTGATATCAAATGAGTTGGCGTCATTGGGACTCACTCAGAGAGCATGGACAGTATATGAGCCACAGCCTGCAGCGGTACGGTGGCTCCCAGGCTGCTTTGCACCGTCCACACCCAGCGCTGGTGGAGGAAGTAGCGCGACAGAGACGCCAGCGTGGACGAGGCCGTCCGATTGGCTGCCAAGCTGAGGGGCGCCGTCATGTTGGGGGGCTGAGAGAAGTTCTCCATGTTCAGAATGAACGGGGTCCGGAAGTCTGACGGGAGCTTCTCGTACCTGCTGGTGGGGATGGGGCACGTTACATCCGGATGGGGCACGTTACATCCGGATGGGGCACGTTACATCCGGATGGGGCACGTTACATCCGGATGAGGCACGTTACATCCGGATGGGGCACGTTACATCCGGATGGGGCACGTTACATCCGGATCGGGCACGTTACATCCGGATCGGGCATGTTACATCCGAAGTGGCCATGTCCATAGTGGCCAAATCAGCCTTCATGTTTCACAGGTCTGCATTTTGTGGTACCATGACCTTTACAATAATAGCCACATAACAGTCAGAAAGGAACCCCTTGATTTGAGTTTTAATTGAAAAAACTATAATTCCATGGGCACTTTAACCAGGAACCTTGAACCTTTCCTTGAAAGTTGTACTGTAAAATTCTGTTTCACCAAAGGATTGTTGTACTTATGTGACGTTATAGACCATTATTTTAACCAGTTGTGCTTGCTAGGTAGCCTCTATGCTCTAGACAAAATTGGAAACATCCCACTAGCCTGATGAGCAGTTTCTCCAGGGGTTTGTTGAGGACCACAACACAAGGCCGGTCGGACAGCGCGGGTTTGGGAGCTGGAAGAGGAGGAGACTTGGAGGGGGAAGTGTGCTCCATACTCTTCCTCTTTGCCTTGGGTGTGGCCTCCTTATTCTGGACACGGTGAGGGAAGCGAAGCCCCAGAATCTGCTCCCGCAGCTCCTCCACTATCTGGAGGAGGACCAGAGAAAAGGTTCGGAACAGTACTGGATGGGTTGGTTGCCACAGAGACCGGTCAGTTTCCCTTTATCGGGAGATCCCCTGTCTGGCACTTCCGGCGCGCCCAAGAAACGTTCAAACAAAGAGAGGCATTAGCATTTTGAAGCTAACATACATTCCGGCATTCCCAACGGGTTCTAATGAGACTTCCCTCTGCAGGCTATTCCCATCAACAGAAGACAGTGAGAAGAAACAAGATTTAAACCCCTGCTCGCGTGATGACCATATCCAGTACCTGGTTCCTGGTGTGGGCCAGCGTGCCGATGGGGAAGCCCAACCTCAGCACCATGCAGGGGGCCTTAGAGATGAGACGCACCAGGTAAAAGGAGCTGGGCGGATGATCAGGGGTACTGGGGACAGAGTAGCAAATGCATTAAGAAGTTACTCCATTCACATGCCGTCTGGTTCTCAAAGCAGGATTGAAATAGGATTTGTTTTCTTCCAAACACTTGAAGCCTCAAGTGGCTTTTCCCCCTGACATACAGGTTGAATAAAAGCTTATGCGTTTGAAAGAAAAAAAAGTACTATATTGTCAACTTCATTTCCCATGAGTCTCTATTCCCCCTCACTTGTATATGAGCTTGACATATGAGTATCCCTCCACCAGTACGAAGCTGCTCCAGTCCTTCAGTAAAGAGGTGAGTGCCGAATGGGAGATGCGACACTGGATGGTGCTGAAACGGCCATTGCAGCCAGCCGTGTGGAGGTGCTTGGGCACAGGCCTTAAGAGGAAGATAATGTACCGTTACCACAGCGGCTGTAAGTAGAAGGACAGAAAAACCCTCCAACACACCGCACAGTCGCAGGGAGGGAACACAGATTTATTCTGTGTAGGTAACCCTTCCGGTGTTTGCGTTCAGTTGGAACTTGCCGTTTGGTTGGCAACACCGCTGGCTGCTGGAATGCTTCGTGTCATTGTACCAGGCAGCCAGAGGCTATTTTTGGAAAGCCTTTTTATTCATTTTAAATTAAAGCACACCCACCCCAATCCATCTCCACCCTCTACCACCCTCCACCTTTTCTTGACCTATCCATCTATTCAACTGAGGGGAAGTCAAAAAGTACTTAGTAGCTTAGTTCACTTTTAATTGCTTTTCTAGAAATCTTTTTTAGGTTCACTGGTGCCTTCTGTACGCGTGTTACGATAAATATGGGTTAATTAAATCTTTTGTAAACAGTTCAATACATTCAGTTGATTTCCCTCGAGACATTTGATAGAGGAACAGAAACCTGCGCAATTCCAGCGAAGAATTCCGTTTTCAGTTATGAATTCCACAATAATGCAGGAACAGAGACGAGACAGTCAGCAGGTTCACATAACAAGGACTACAGTCCTCTCTCTCTCTAACCGCTGGTAGAGGACAGCCGGGACTCACGTGTCATGCTCCAGGATGAGGGCTATCCGATGCATGTGAAGCCACCTCTGCCAGACGTTGGCGTCCATGGACAGGATGGGCTTCCAGTAGGAGGCAAACTGGGACTGGGAGGAGTCTTTAGAGCTGCTGTGCTGGAGGGACAGAACCTAGAGGACAGGACAGTGTCCCAGTGAAAAGGACTGCACTAATAGGGTGCCATTTGGAACGCATCTGTGTTGAGGTGAGTGGGAAATGAAACCCTTGTTTATCCTTCAGAAGAGCTGCTACGCTGTTCACTAAATCAATGCAGCTACTCACAGACAGAGCACATACAGTCTGGTCAAATAAAGGCTAAATTAACCGACTAGGCCAGGACCTCCAGTGACAAGGCTTTACAGGAAATCCAGGGAGACGACATACTGGCATTGTGGATCCAGGGGGGATGTAGAAGAGAGGAACCCCGTTCTTGGTGCTCTCAGGGATGGTGAAGTTCTCCGGGAGAGAGTTAAACGACAGCAGGTGGACCAGCATCTGATCCGTCTGGTTGATACTGCAGAAACAGGGATAGCAGAGTGACGTGCGTTACGCTCCCAGACGTGTTCAGAGAAGGACGCGACCCCTTTACAGCGTATCCATCTCCGCTACCGACCTCTGTAGCGTGTTCCAGAAGCGCCGGATGACAGCCGTGCGATAGGGGGAGGTGATGGGCTTCCTCATGGTACAGCTGATGTCATGGAGAATGTCGTAGCTTCCCTCCATGGTGACCTCGACCCTGGTGGCCCGACAGGCCGGGTCCAGGGGCCACTGGGCCACCGCCAGGTACTCTATACACATGTTGTGTTTCCACAGCAGCACCAGCTTCACCTCCAGCTGGGTGCCGCCTGGAGGGAGAGGCAAGAGAACCGAAACGTTTACTCAAAACGCGGCATTTACTCCCAACGGCGGCATTTAAGGAAATGTCCGCAGTTAGCTGCCCTGGGGGGGGGGGGACGTTTTATAGCCAAACCGAAATGCATGCTGGGTCTATGAGCATTGAAGGCGTCACGGCAGTGAAACAATGACATTAAACTGGCCGTTCCGTGAGGCGGTGCGTTGGCGTCCCGTACTTTTAGTGAGGTTGATCTCCCTGATGGTGTATCCTTCTCTCAGCCGGACGGACACCACGCTGACCAGCTGGGCGTGCACCTCCTTCTCCGTGTGCTTCTTCCTCTTCTTCACCAACGCAGGGTTCCCACTGGCCGACACCAGGTGCTCGTTGAACAGCTTGTGCTGGGACACTGTGAAGGGACACGCCACCACGTCTTTCATTTCGTCTGTTTCGGCGCTAAGGAAGCGGCAACAAGAAGGTTCGGACATGCGCTTCCGAACCTGAGCGTCATTGATTCTTTAGAAGCAACGAACGGATAATACGTTTCTTGGGATTCTTGTGATTAGCCGCCATGGAATGAGTACGGCGCATAGAACAACAGGGTTGTGGGTCTGATTCCCTCGAATAGGTCTGAACTCACAAGCGTACGTCGCTTTGGATAAAGTGTGTCTGCTAAATGAGAAAGCTGTGGTGAAAGTATTACTATCACCATCGTGCGCTTGCACTTTGCTAAACCAAAACTCTTCCACGAACTACGAAATGATTACAAAGACAAAACAGAGTCCTCCACACGGAGAAGCACCAGGAACCAGACGAGCCACGAGACAACCCATTCAGTCCCGTCTACCCTGTGGCCACTTCTCAAGCCTCTGTTTACGTTAAAACCGCTCATTATCAGGACGGGCCTCTATTCAGAGAGCTGCCATTAGCGTGCGTTCGCCACACATCATGACATCAAGAATAATGGCGGTGTACGGACACGACAATGGAGTCACACAAAAGGCACTGTGTTTGGGCTGACACTGAGAGATCAGGGAGGAGATCCCTTAAGAACGCCATCAATAAAAGAACGGTTTTCTCGCCAAAACGCTTGCTGACAGGGATCTGGACCACAGCGCCAAGCAGACAACTAATGGCCATTTACGTGTTCCAGAGAGTGTTTCTGAAAGACAGAACAGATAATTGGACTTGGCTCTTAAACAGTTGTTTTGTTGACCAAACAGAAAACGCTGCTAAACAAATTGATAGCCCCAGTGCACATTTTAGGGTGTAATCATTGACCACTAAGTGGCACTGAGACGCAGCAACACTTCAATATTCAAACGGATTGTTTTGTCCCAATCAGGCATACAGAGGAATGAAGTCAGTGTAAACTGGGAAATGTGGAATGTTCTAACAGATTAGCGTTTGAGTATTTAATTTAATAATCCACATGCTACGTTTGAGGGATAAAGATGTTTTCCGTTGTTTGCGGTAACTCTCCTGTTGTAAAGGGATGCGTCCGTTTCACCATTAAGATGCCATCTTTCGAGCAGCGTTCAAATTAGAGAACCCAAGATGAGAATGATATGCAACATCTAAGACAGGGCTGTCAGAACAAGAAGAAAAGGTGTTGCGGCAAATAAACATCATTAAATGTCAAGAAAAGGGGTATACTTCGTGTCTGGTCACATTTCTATGACTGGTGTCTCACAACACGAGCCATAGCTCAAATGATCATTGGGCGAATTACACATCTCAGGCGAAGGCGAGGGCTGCCATGTTCTTTCTTACCATAGTAGTCAGGGTTCACTGACTCACTGGTCTTGAGGAAGGAGTATGTTAGGAAGGCCTTGTGGTAGGTGTTCATCTCCTGACTGGACGGGTCCGGCTCCGGACAGCTGGACATGTAGGAGCCAAACGTGGCCAGGGACATGAACTTCATCAGCTCAACGTTTGGGATGTACCCAAAGCTACAGTCATAGGAGTACGCCCCCCCCACCTGGCGACAGACACGGGAAGGGGAACTGAACATGTAACCAAATACATACAAACACAGTTTACTAGAATCACAATGATACCGGCCAAAAAGGTTGCATCTATGTGTCAGCATGTTACACTGAACCCAGGCTGGTGTCGTGGGCCGGTATCAGTACCTGAATGAAGGAGCAGGCGATGGTTCCGCTCCTCAGCTGGTTCAGGAGGGTCTCGCAAATGGCCACGTCCGGCACACTGGTCACCCCATCTGTGATGATGATGATGCCTGAGAAACGGACCAGGAACCCGGGTCATTAACAAGCCGGCGCGTGCTTTGTTGCCACCCGGCTGTATCCCGGAATGGCTCACAACAGACGAGGAACCCGATTGCGAGTCTAGGTGAGGTATCACCTGGGAGAACCGGCTTCCAGACTCAAAACGTGGTCAGAGGTGCTGACTGACCTGCGCTGGAGTTGGGGGGCAGCAGTTGTAGAGCCAGAACTCCCTGTCGGACCATGCTGACCAGCCCGACGTCAGCGGTCACCATGGAGACTCTGTGTTTCCTCACTGGCACGTCCTCCGTGGCCATGTCACTGCCGAGCCCGGAGCCCGGGATTGGTCCATCAACCTGTAGATGACAAATAGAATAGTATCGTAACGACAATCAACGCGTTCATCTGTCTTAAATACGTTCTAACAGCATCTTCGCAGTGACATCCAACCCATCCATTTATTCAGGAGAATATATGGTTCCTGGCGACAGTGAAAAGACTGACAGGTGACCTTCAGGTTATGGCTGTTTCACAGCTCCCATTAGAATGCGCAGCTCTGAATAAAGTATTGAAATGACCGTGTGTCCGTTTGCCGGGTCCTGCAGCTGTTGAAGATGGTCCTGCTGCTGTTGAAGAACCTCTGCAATGTTGTTCTCCACTGACCGCAGCTGCAGGTAGACCTGGTGTAGGAACTGATCCAGGTCTGTACGGTCCAGCTGACAACCCTGCACCAACACCTAGTGACAAAACCAACACAACAACTGAAAAAGTGACTAGTGGAAGGACTTCCAGCTCCCAGGAAAACTTAACCGTTCGAACACTTCCTCCCGTGACAACGACGTACTGCTAGAATGTATTAATAACTTAATAATATTTTTTCATCTCTGTCCCCCAAGTTACATCCACAGGTGTGTAATAGAGGCATAACGGTGGGATCACCTGGTGTGTATTAAGTCCAATGATTGAGGAATAAGCCAGGATAGTGACAAAGATTTCCGGCTGGAATAGATTATCCGTGCCGGGAACTTTGAAGGGTCGGACCAACCCAGCCAGGCATCGGGACAAGGCGTGGAACACCTCGTCAAATATCATCTCCCCCGTGCTGTCGTCCTGGAAACAGAAGACATAGCCAACCAGGCTTATCTACAGCACAAGTTATAAAGGGGGCTCCGATCGGTTCTTAGTATGCAGGGATGTTATTTGTGGGCCTACATTGTATTCAGTAGCCTAGTTTCCAACTGGTTGCAGAAGCCACTTTACTTACCACGATCCCAGTGGAGGGGCTGAGGTCCAGCTCGATGATAAAACGGTACCTGCGTGCCAGGAAGGAGACACGTGTGGAGGGCACCAGGAGGTAGGGCAAGGTGGAGGGAGAGGAGTCTGGTTGCCATCCCTTCGGCAGAATGCTGAGCAGGACCAGCTCGTTCTCAGGGTTCTGCTACACAGGAGGTAGAGCCACGCCAATCATCAACACCAACCCAGTGGGAGTACGCTCGTTTAGCAGATCATTTGCTTTATCTAAAGCAATGGAGTACATATCACTACATGGTGATACACTTCAGTTTGCTTGAACATCTGTGACATTGCAGTTGCATGGTACTGAATGTCTAGTTCATACATTCTTTCAAATACAGTTGCTCTTGTTTGGGACATGTGACTTGGAACAAAAAAGGGATGAAAGTTTCGGCACAGGACCTACGGCTGGTACCATTTGGTGCGGCCGGTACCATATGACAGACTGCCACCATCACCACTTGGTCTGGGAACGGCACCGTCCCCAATCGCAATGCACTTGAGAGGGTGGTGCGATCGGCCAAGTTCATGCCCGGGCCACGCCTTGTCATCCAAGATCTCTTCACCAGATGGTTTCAGACGAAGGCCCTAAAAATAGGAGATGACCCCAACCACCCAAGCCCAAGACTACACCGGATACTATTGGATGGCAGCCACTGCGCCGCACCCGTGCCTCAGACATGTAATTGAAGGGACATAGGAGCTCCTACACCCAATAAAATTGGGTTACTAAAGGGCTTCTAAAGGGCTACTTAGTTACCCTCATCGGTCTTCCTTTTTGCATTGTATTTACTATATGCAAACACACATAACCCGACCTACAGCCATTCCTTCATACATAAAATGAACATGAATGTGCCCACAAACACACACACTTTACACTCATCACATGCAGTGCATCCGGAAAGTATTCACAGCGCTTCACTTTTTCCACATTTTGTTATGTTACAGACATATTTCAAAATGGATTCAATTAATTGTTGTCATTCTACACACAATACCTCATTATGACAAAGTGAAAAAAGTAGAGCAAAAATTTACATAAGTGTTAACAGCCTTTGCTCAATACTTTGCGCAATTACAGCCTCAAATGTTTTGGAGTGTGATGCTACAAGCTTGGCACACCTATTTTGGGGCAGTTTCTCCCATTCTTCTTTGCAGAACCTCTCAAGCTCCATCAGGTTGGATGGGGATGGTTGGTGCACAGCCATTTTCAGATCTCTGCAGAGAGGTTCAATGGGGTTCGAGTCTGGCCTCAGGTGGACCACTCAAGGACATTCACAGAGTTGTGCCAAAGCCACTCCTTTGTTGTCTTGGCTGTGTGCTTATGGTCATTGTCGTCCTGTTAGAAGATGAACCTTCGCCCCAGTCTGAGGTCCATAGCGCTCTGGAGCAGGTTTCCATCAAGGATGTCTCTGTTCATTACTGCATACATCTTTCGCTCGTTCCCTACAGCACGATATTGGCCAGGTGAGGAGCTTCCGTCTGGAAACTCTACCATACAGGCCTGATTGGTGGAGTGCTGCAGAGATGGATGTCCTTCCGGAAGCTTCGCCTTCCTTCACAGAGCAATACAACTTGTAGAAACATCTCAAGCCTGTGAGTACATATGTACATGCGATTTTGTTTGTTTTTAACTTTTTACAGATTTGCAAAAACATTTCACGTTATTTTTGTGGAGTACTGTGTGTAGAATTTTGAGGAAAAACAAGAATTTAATAAATTTTGGAATACAGCTGTAACATAACAAAATAGGGAAAAAGTGAAGCCCTGTGAATATTTTCCGGATGCACTGTTATTGCAACTGCCGTAATAAACAAAGCCCAATCTGTGTGAGTTAGGTTACCCACCAGCTCAGACTTCAGGGCTGGCCAGATGACCTGGTTGAGCTTGCCTAGAAACCAAGCGAGTCGTACGTTCCGTGAGATACGGTACTCCTCCTTCATCAGCAAGTACACATGATCTGCGTCCTCCACCTGAAAAATAATAAGAAGACATAATGCATTTCCTCATGAAGAAAACCCATGCAGGTTTCTGCAAACATTGTGGTGGACTTTGACCCTCATTAAGAACTGAATGGTCGTCTTAACCATGACCTTCTTCAGACTGGTGTAAAAGTCCACACCCCAAGCATTCTATCGTTATACGAGGAGTTAATACAATACAGTGACTACATATGTATTTATTAAATTAGTTTTGTATTCTGAGTGTATTATTGTCCAGCTTGTACCTCAGGGCATTACCGTTAAGATGGTGACATCACTAGTGCAGAGTTAAAAGACAGCAATCTGATCCGAATTTAACTCATGTGATGCACGGAATGACACTGGCAAAACAACCAGGCAATAATAGCAAAATATAGTCTGTCAAATCTGCAAATAAACTGAAAATAAGAGTTTGACATGGATACAACAATTGCTCAACAAATTGCACATATATTATATTTGCTATGCTCGGTTTAGGCGCGAGCGAGTTGCAACACTTTTCTCAAATTTCTTTGCTGGCTGTTTTAAGAATTAGCAACCTAGCTAGCTATACTTGCGTATTTGACAGGACAAGCAACATAAACAAGAGGAACTTCAGTAAATTACACTACCTCATTGTCCTGTCTCTCTGCCATGCCTTGTATAGCATAACGTTAACTGCCACGTTCTGTAACAGCTTCGTAGTTATTTGCAGACCTTGTCCTACATATAAAGACTTGTTTACAACTTGGTTTTAATGCACGATTGCTGTATAGTCGGTGATGTATTTTGTTTATTTGGATAGGCTGCAGTTGCACGTGACCCGGATGCTTTCATTTTCATTTCGCCACGGGAGCATGGTTACAGCTAGAGGAACAGTTTTGTAGTTCTGAATAATGTTTTGTCATCATCAAACGGAAAATAACGTGCTCAGATAAGCGATATAATACAGTTTTAAAATATGCCTTAAATTGTGTGGCTGCTAGAAAGGCGTAAAACCTGGAACATAAAGCAACCTCCTTCTCATCGGAGGATGCGCCCTGTTGCACGTAATGTTTACTTCCGGATACTATTTCTAGATTTTTTTTCTTATTTTCTTCTTTAGCTAGTTAGCACCAGTTGCTAGCAGTAACGAAAAAAGGATACAATGCAGGTGAGATTAATAATATTGCTCTCAAATGTTTAGTATGAACATCGTATAAATCCGTATTATATACAGAATGTTACGGTCAATTAGGTTGCGGTCATTCAAGTCAAGTAACAGTATGGGCTAACTAGCTAACGTTAGGCGTATGTACATAATCATATCTTTGTTTATGTTTTGGTCCAGCAACGGGAAGAAAAACTCCTGGAAGCATCAGTGGAATCACTTATTTCTCGCGTTGCTCATCTAAAAAACGCGCTTCATAGTTTCATCTACAAGTTGGAAAATGAATATGAACGATTGACATGGTAAGAGTACTAGCTGGCTTGTTTCTTATCGTGACAAACAATGCGTTCGGACTATCACTGCAACCTATACCCAATCAATCAAAGGAGTTTGTCGTACTGTACGTTTTAAATCTAATAATTGACAATAGCAAGGTTGGTGTTTACTGTGGTTAGTTTGGAAAAAGCTAACAAGATCTCCCCAGTATTACTTTTGGATAGGCAACACTGAAAGCAGTCATTGTGAGTTGTATAAGTTAATCTCTTGTTAGTCATGTCATTGTGTAAGTGAATATTCTCTACCAACAAATTATGCCGTTATTGTCTGTCTGTAATTGGTCAACAGGCCCTCTGTGTTGGACAATTTTGCGCTCCTGTCTGGTCAGTTGAACACCATCAATAAACTATTGAGGAATGAGAAGACCCCATCTTTCCGTCAGCAGGTTATCATTCCATTGCTGCTGTCTCCAGACAGAGATGAGGACCTAGCTGTGAGTATCACAGCTCAGATGAACTGGTGAAATCAATCAAAAGCGAGCCAACCGGGCTAGAGGAGTGTGGCTTTATAGACCATTATACCCAATTATTTACTGACCTCCATTTTCATTGTCCCACTCTCCAGAAATTAACAGAGCAGCGTGTGCCTGTGTTTAGCCATGAGATTGTGCCCGATCACCTGCGCACCAAGCCCGACCCTGAGGTGGAGGAGCAAGAGAAACAGCTTAGTGCTGAAGCTGCCCGAATAGGACCTGAGGTGGCACAGGTAAAAGGACATGGCCTGTATTGAATTGAATGTGTCCCAATGTAGACTGATGGTCAAAGGCTGTCTTTTGGGTGCTTCACTAACATTGCCGAAATGTAAATAAAATAAGAAAACATGCATGGTAATATGAATAACAATAACTTGACAGGGAGTAATAATACCTAGCTGGTGTGTGTGTGCCATCAATATACAATGTGTTCATGTTTTGTGGATAGAATCAAGTGTTTATGCAGTCAATTCCTAACGGATTCTGTAAAAAGGAGACAAATTTGGGATAATAATTTGCAGTTATTGTTTAGCCGTCTTGTGTGTGAAATCTATGCAGAATCCTGTTGGTTAGTCTTGAGGCACGGAGACCGCATGCCTGCCATTCATTATAGTGTTCAAAAAAGACTGAGACTGGGCACATTGACTTATTTCTATTTTATAGCCTTCCTGAAACATGGACTGGTGTAGAAGGTTTCTGATGACCAGACAATTTTATATATATATATATAAACTTGCTGGTGGGTAAAAAAAAAAAAAGTATGTATATATATATACTTTTTTTTTTTACCCACCAGCAAGTTTGGCTGCCGTCTGTTCTCTCTCTCAGCAGCTTTGCTTCCTCCCTTATTATGGTGCTATGACATTGGAGCGGCTTGCAGATATGTGACCAACTACTTGCCAAACTTGCTGGCCATTTGTATGTCAGAATAGATTCCAATTTAAGTGGCTTTACTGTACAAAGGCTCACAAGTGCCCTAATAAACAGTCATAGAAACTGGTTGGAAGACTCGCCACATAAAATGAATGGTGCTCGTCATTCATTTTACGTAATTCGTCCCACATCTATATCTGTACCCTGAGTAACCAAACCATGCCTTGTTTTCAACAATCAGAAACAAATCCAGACTTTAAATAAGCTCTGTTCCAACCTACTGGAGAAGCTGAACAATCCCCGTGACGACAGGGATGCAGATAGTGCAGGTACAACAAATATTATGGCTGCCAGAGAATTTTGTGTCGTGCCATAAATTGTCTGTTTAATACTTGTGCGTTGTGTGTTTCAGCTCTCCGGCTGAACAAACCATCTTTCAACCCGGCGGACACCAATGCACTGGTGGCAGCGGTGGGCTTTGGGAAGGGCCTTTCAAAGTGCAGGCCCCCCGGCCCCGTGGCCCCTGGTCACCCTGGACAAGGGCCCATGATGAGTGGAGGTCCCACCCTACAACAGGTCACCATCAGTGGGGGCTCGGGCCAGCTGCAGGGCATGGGGCCTGGGGCTCCTCAGCAACAGGGACAGCCAGGTGCGATGCTCCCGGGTGTCATTTGGACTGTAGTCCTGCTATGCTACTCTGATCCTTGTTTTGTATTCGCTTGGAAGATGCATATTTCTATCAAGAGGGAGGCACCGATTTCTATCCAGAATTTCCATTGAATAGGGTCACTGCTCAAAAGGTGTTAATAAGGACTTCTTTGTAACTCGTCTTGGTTTGTTTTTCAGGGAAAATGCCAAGCAACATCAAGACCAATATCAAGGCTGCCTCCTCAATGCACCCTTACAACCGATAAGGTTCTCCATTTATTGCTGGTGGAACGCCTTGATGCTTATGAGTGATGGAAATCAAAGTATTCATATTGATCTATATATAATATGTTATCTTTCAATTAAATGATGACATATCTTCAAAAATGTGGTCTGTACTTCCGTCATTGAACACTAGATGGCACTGTCTTTCTGTACCATAGCTTACTGTGTTTTTATGTTTAATTGTTGGTGTAAGGCACATAGAAAACTTGGTTGTTGGAGAATATATCAAATAAGGTGTTGTATTAATATTGTATACTGATAATATTTGAGCTGTGTATTCTGTTTTAGTATTATCCAGTACCTCGAGCAGATTGTTGAGATGTATCTTTTGGAAATATCGGCTGCAAACACAAAAATATCCAGGCTTTAGTCTGAGAACGGTCAGTGTGTTGTTGGTCTGTCCTTCTAGCACCACCTTCTATCCTCACACTGCATCCGTTCTGGCCATTACGAATAATCCAGGGCCCGGTGAGAATGATGTGGCCGGACATCGCTCTGCCTGGCCTGATAACGTCAAAGCCGTTAAGGGAGAGGATGAGAAGGTTCATGCTGACGTGTGGGGGCCCTCCGTGCTCTGCGCTCTGTCCGTTCCTATCCTGCCTCCCGCTGGGCGGCCAGCTCCTCGGCACTGGGACAATGAATGCTGTGGCTGTCACACGATACGACACAGGTCACTGGGTGACCTACATACACACACACCTACAACCTCTGTCCTACACACACACACGTGTCCTAGGCCGGGCCACCGTCTCGCTGTGTCAGCCTTCATACCCCCGGCAGGGGCCCTGCTGAGACAGCTAGAAGATGCACCGGGTCGGACTCCATCCGTGGACGTCTTATAAACGAGGAACCCCAAAGGTTGATCGACGTTGTCTCGGCTGCGTCGATTTGGCCTAGCGCTGAATACTACCTCTGTGTGAAGGATTTAGGGCCTACATATGCTTTATTCAATTAGATTCTTCTTTTCTTTTTTTAAGTGTTGCATTTGAATCACTTTCTTTTTGGGGGGGGGGTCCCTGTAGACCATGTGAGAGGCGTGGAGATAATGATGCTGACCTCTACCCACATTCAATTAGCACCTACTGCAGGGTAATGTGTTAGATCATGAATTCCCTTTTATTTCATTTAAATATGTATGGAACGTTTGTCATGAGACTAATTGGATGGAGCACTAGAAGCGTGGACCACAGGCCATTAAACGGTGTAGCGGGGAGTTGGGGGAGAGAGGGTGTTGTTGTTGTCACCTCCTATTTGGGTTAAGATTCAGAATTCGCCCTTTTACATCCTCAATCTCACCTGGATTCATCCTCACATCATTAGTATACACATTATTGTGGTCAACATCTGCCTCAGGTGCATCACTGAGTGCCAACAACAGGGTCATTGTTGTTTCCTATGTTCAAATTGTGGAGAGGACAGACTTCACATGACAGATAGGGCAACACAAGCCTGATTTTGGCGAAACTTCAATAATGTGTCTTGTGATAGAGAGCGGGTATTTAGAAACGTACAGTGAATGGCCAGATGGCGGAGAACAAAAAAAGCCATTGAAAATGTCAACTTTGCAAGGTCATTGTCCTGTGCAAGGCCATTGTTGACATTACGTACTTAGGTCCCCCGCAAGGGCCTAAGAACCCAAGGCCGTGATGGATTGCCTGGCCCTCAGGAGGGCCTGTTTCAGGAGCCACATTGGAGATACCAGCCTGTTGAGACCCATCCTTTTGGGGTGGTCTTCATGAACCTGGCGCTGAACTGACCATGAGGGGTCAGCAGTGTTTCACAGTTTGACATGCCTACGCTCTGCTAGCATTAGCGCCGTCTGTAACGGGGGTGCATGTTCACGCAAAAGCCATGCACTCCATAACATGTGTTTCAGAGATGGCGTGACCTCTTTGGCTGTTCTCACAATTCTTACTTGCAAGAGGATGACATTGTTTCTCAACAGGTTTTGTGCATAAGCCGGTATGGACACGGAGAATCTCTCCTGCTGTCTCTGACGTGGATAGCGGGTATCTAGCGATCGTATGCTCTCAGTGTACCCATTATCCATACGTCAACACACACCCAAAGTGACATCTTAGCCCTTTCTACGTTCTTCTCTGAAAATCACAGTTCCCTCGAAATGGGTACTGTGCGTAGATCTGAATGTGCGGCAGCCCCACAAATATAGTGTTATTATGCTCACATAGTTCTGACTTCGATATCAGCATTTTCTTGATCATCTAAAGAGGATCATGTGTATCACTTTGCAGTTAATTTATGTTCATAGAGGATTTATTATTTTTTCATACGAGTTGGCTTTGTATCTTGGCTAAGAAATGTAGTTGGCACAGTTTTCAAGGGAAACAGGCTTTACATCTTTTTTTTATAGAATAAGGTTCATATCTGGCTCATTAGGAAAGCTTTCGGTTAACATTATAACCGAAAATGTCAAACACCCACACTAGAAAACAGGCCATATCACCCAAATGTAAAAATGTTACACGGTTTAAGTCACATGAAAGAACACGATGACACACTGATCTGTGAAATCTGTTAAAAATGCATCTAACATGCCGGCTTTGTAAAACTTCCAGGACCAGAGGGATCAGAAGAATTAATTACACATCTGTGGGTGGCAAAGGCAAAGAGAGACAGAAGCATTTCTTTCCAACACAATGTTCCCAACTCTGAAAACTTTCAACATCTATCAATTCAACTTAACACACCCGAGCCAGGACATCCTTAGTAGCTTTTTTCCAGAGATGCAAATTGGAATAGGAATGGCACTGACCGCCACATCCTATCGGTCAAGACTACATTACCTACATTATCTCTCTCCCTTTGGTGTGTCATTTTCCAACTGGCATCATCACGCCTCACGCCAAATCAGACAGACCCCTTAAAACATCAAGCACTAAAACTAGGGAGCTCCATTATCTCCTGCCCAGCAGTTCAGCAATGTTCCTGCCCCCTGAACCCTGCCTTGTCCCTGTGTCCATAGCATGTCCCGCCATCTTGCCCAGCACTTATTCACAATGTATGTGTATTGTATTCGTTCAATGTGTGTGTATTGAGTCGGCACTGAGTGCATTGTGCAGTATTGCCATTCACACAGTCTTAACAAATTGGTATTGGATTCTGCAGAAGAGAACCCCCAAAAACTATGCTTTAAATGAAATAATATTCATGGTTAGGGATTAAATAGTGATCAGCACTTCGGTTCACATTGGTCCTCCCTTAGTTAATTCAATGCTTCTTACGTCTACCAACACACACCATCTTTCCTTCCAATTTCATGACTTACACTTCACTATTATGTCCTAACTCATCCGCAGGAGATACAGGAGGGACAAAGACAGATTGCAGAATCACATCCTACCCAAAGGAGTTGTAAGAGCACATAGTGGGATGTTACCAGTAGAACATTTCTTGCTTTTAAAACAGACAAAAATATAATAATTTTGAGAATACAATTTTCAGTGAAGTACCGCTGGTAAAAGGCATATATGGTGACTGAACTAGAGAAATCCCAGAGCATTTACATTTCAGTTATTATGTCTATACAATTTTTCAAACTACTCAACATAGAACAAGCCCTTCTAGATAGATCCTGACGTATTAAATACCACCTACAAATCAAGGGATGTTCAAAGGGATTATGCCAATTGCATATTTATGAGAAAACCACATTACCGCAGAATATTTAATTTGCTATGTATTCAGTAGTATTAGCTATCACACAATAAACATGGAAGCTAGATACAGGCCAAATCCATTAACCAGGCTATTTGCTAATGATTAAAGCAGTTGAATAGAAAGTGCAACTGATTTTCTACTAAGTATGGGATGAATGCCTTTTAAAAAGGCTGCTGAGAACCAAGTACAGTAATTACTTAAACTCACAATGCCTTTTTGGTTTGTAAAGCCATGGTGAATATATTACAGCCTTCAGTGCATGTCCAACAGTTTCTCTCTTTCATCCTCCTAACAGAGCCTACAAGAACCCCTTTGATAGGAACAAGGAGACATCTCCGTGTAATTATTTTTGATCATGTTTGCATATGTCACTCCCACAGTTTCTGTCACGCTTCGCGATTTTGGCTGCCTTCTCCGATTGTCCTGGAAATCCTTCCTAGTTGCTAATCCAAAAGTTGATGTTTTATATTTCATCCCCCTATTCTCCCCCCTCCCCTTTTCTTCTGATAACGAAGAACAAGAGACAGATGATTGGGGCGAGAGGAATCCGACATGCTGTCTTATTTATCTGGGAGAAGGAGATAAGTGCCCGCCCCGCTTCTCTCAGGGACCGCACATTAACCGTGGCTGGGAGGCTCCCTCTTTGCCGTGGTGGGGGGGGGGGGAACGCAACGTCTGTCAGCTTGCCGTAAGCACACAGCTCTCACTCAGAAAACCGAGAAAACGTCCCCTTCACACCCTTCCCCGCGCACCCCGGGTTCGACGCCGTGTCGACAGTGAGAAAGTGTCCCCGATGTTTTAGCATGTTTCTGAGGTGTGATGTGTGAAGCTATCCAGAGGTGGACTGACAGGTTGAAGATGTGTAAACTTGTGTCCTACAGTAACTCATGACCCTGACGCCTGGAGGAGAAACGACACCAAAACATGGTGCCAAAAAAAGACTTCTCTTTTAGCACGTCTCAAATTCAGACCTTGATTTATTTTTCGGTCAACTCCACAGTAATGTTTTTTTGCTTTACAGCTGAAGGGTTTGGCTACATAAATGAACGATAGTCCCTCTGTTCAATAATGTATGATTTAAAAGCACTTGATCTCCATGCTATGTTTGTGACAATTTGTCTACATAGTTCTGTATGTGTGAAAATCAAGTGACAATACAAAAGTATGCAACAAAAGAAACTATTTATTTGGAATATGCATCACCAGTACAAAGAAAGAGACCATAAAACCTACACCTTGTTAGCAATGTTTTTTTTTCTCCACAGAAAACAGGTTTTAAATTGGAATTAAAAAGACAATAGTTTTGCGATTTCCATTTCTATACCTTTTTTACATATGCAGAGATCTTAAAAGTTTAAACCCGTCAAGAAAAAGGCTCCATGATTTCAATCTGAAATCTTTATAAAAAAGAAGTAACATTCAAAAACACTGCAGGACGCTATTTTATTGAAGAACAAAAGACATGCAACAAAGAAAACATTTGATGTTTTACAAATTGTTCAGTTTCTTCTTAAGTTTTAATCGTTTTATTTCCTATTATGTTCAAAAACAAAAAGCACCATTACATGAAGCTTTTCATAACATGATGATCCTTGACAGGCAATGTGAAAAGTAGAAGAACGGATTTTGGAGGGAAATGTATCACAAATGCTACTGTTCTGCTGGCCAGATGGATAAAATAATGATCCTTTGTTTAATGAAAATTGTGATTAAAAGCCAGAATATCCCAAACAGAGTCTCTGGTATGATACCCATGTGTTTTCTATTGACTAGGAGCAAATGAAGCAGTTATAAAAAGAAATATACAAAAAATACAATACAATATTGCCATAATGACACCAAAAAGTATATCAAACATACAGTGTACAAATGTACTGTTTGTGAAAGAAGAGCTAAATTGTAAGATATTCAGTCTCTGGTGCATTGAGCTGTGTGGTAACTGCAGCTATCTATACAGATGTTTATGATATGGCTTTCTGTAAAATGTTTATTTATAATGACATAAGGATTTGGTTAGGTTAAAACAAGTGTTATCACTATCTTTTCACATCACCTCTAATTAACCAGACAGTACCCATTTAAGAATCCAGTTTGTCATTTGGAAATTAGAATGTGAGTGGATGATATCATTAATGTGAAAGGACCTCTTTCTTACTTTCTGTTTGTGTCTGTTAAATATAAATTTTAGGGGCTTTGTTTAAAAATGGATACTGTCCAATAATAAAAAAGAAAAGAATAAAAAATAAAATAATAAAAGTGCACATACACATATAAAGCATTCTTGAGCTGATTCACATTATGCTAGCAATAAAATAAAATAAAACATACTTTATATCCTGTAACCAAGGAATATTATTTGTTATTCAAATGTCTTCTGAATCTGTTTGTGTGACATCAGGTTTAGAGCCCAATTCATTCCAACCAGTGTTGCAGTATTTACTCATTAGCTATTGTTGTACTCTACCCAAGACCAGTCTGTGAGTTTATTTAACCACTAGAAATGTTTTTACGGTGTAAATAATGCAATTTGGGTTTGATATGAATTGAGCCCTTATTCTTTTCCATATCATTTCTATAAACAAACAAGATATTGTGAGCATATTTGGTTTTAAGTACGGAGAGAACAAATCCAATGAGATGTTTGTACTTCAGATAATACACAGTTTTACAAAACAAACCAAGTCAAGTTGTTAAAGCTGATTCTAACATCAGTTTTGCTATCAAAGCAATGGGATAC
Source organism: Novumbra hubbsi (assembly GCA_016801125.1). Taxonomy (NCBI): domain Eukaryota; kingdom Metazoa; phylum Chordata; class Actinopteri; order Esociformes; family Umbridae; genus Novumbra; species Novumbra hubbsi. Next base: position 24,443 of record JACXGK010001982.1, on the reverse strand, counting down.
TCTAAGAATTAGTGGTGACCCGAGAATCCCTGGAGATCCTCAAGGAACCACGGAAGTCACTGTGACCTGGCGTTTGGTTTATGGGTTCTTGGTGGACCTTTTGTGATTCTGGAGGATCTCTGGAGTGGAGGCGTGGTTTTGTAGGGGCATAAGTTTAAGATACACATTTTTGATGATAACATCTGATATCATCACATGTCAGAGTTGAAAACTGAGACTTATGTAGCACCAATAAGGGTAATGTTAGGGAAAGGAGAAACATTGGCTTACAATGTATGACTATTACTAATGTACGTTAGTACCGAAGTACTAATGAAGTACTAAGAAATTTGTGATTTGCAGTGTTAAAAATGAACATTATAAATAGGAATGACCGTTACACCAATGGTGGTCACATTTTATTACCATGATAAAATAAACCAGGCCTCCAATCTTTCGCTAGGCTACCACATCTAAATATATTATTAAAAATGTACAAAAAAAGAACCCCCTATCATCACAATAAGATCACACTTTTGAACATTTACATCAGGTACCATGTTGACCCTTTTCAGAGGGATTCTTTGAGAAACCTTATTGAACTGGAAAGGTGCCGCTTGTTTGGCATATTTCTGAACTCTAAAATGTTCTTCTAGACACTTTGTTCTTCTACGAGTGTAAGTGATATGTTGAATTGGCCAAGAAGAAACTGTAATTTTGTGTCAGTAAATTCTGTAGCTTAAATCAAATAATCAGATACAACAAAATGAACACATTTTATTTTGGATTTATTTGCGTGATGTATACTGAGAATTATGCAAGAAGTAATTTGCAATATAAGAATACGTAGAGACCAACCTTGATAACTGTAAAAGAAGATTGATATTATGATAACTCAGTGATGATGATAATAACTGGACAGAAATATACAAAGAAGAACTAGTTTTAAAGCAAAGGAACAACAATAAGACTAAATTAATATGGTCACTTTGAGATTTCAGAATCATGTCTTGGGATGCATTAAATGACTAGCACATTGTACTACAAAACAAATCCAAATGAATCTATGTTAAATGCCTTTTTTTGCACATACACCTTAAACAAGTGATTTTGGTTACCAGCAGTATTTGGCTATAATGATAACACTGATGTACAGTGATAGTGATAACGGTAGTGTAGCTACACACAATATTTCCCATACAAGGTGAAGGTTATATAAAAGGGTTATTCCTGTGTGTTCTTTGTACTGTGTTGGTCTCCTAGACTAACAAAAATGCTACCCCCCACAGGATATTCACAACAAAGTACTGTGCTTAAAGACATGTTGGCTTATTAGAATTGATGCTGAAAATGTACAAATTGTTCAAGTGTTCTGGGTAAATGTTTTCAAACTGCATGTCAATGGTCTCTGGATTCGGTAGACACTACAAACAATACGTAAAGGAATTATTTTGAATTCCAGTAGCTAAAGTTCCCATGATCCATCAGTTTATCTTATATTTGCTTATGCATTGTCACACATGACCGCAATGCTACTCTGCAGCATTCAATATGAGCAGAAAACATAACTTACCAGTCATTCAGTACAAATGTTTAATATCTTATTGCCCATTGAAAAAGCTCGAAAACAGAGTGCCTAAAATAAAGAGGAAAGTTTGAATCTCTATTTCCAAGAATCCCGTCGATACGCAACTAACATGAAATGTAATCATTCTAAAGACTAATTTACTTTTTATATGAAATGTCTGCTGTATCGTTTTAACAAGCACACTGTAATATTATTCAGATTCCCTTTTTGTGTTGAACTTTGGCACTATGGACACAAATAATATAAAAAAAATGGTTGTGAATTAAGTTATAGTGTAGCAAAGCCCAAACTTTCGGAGAAACAAGCTTCGAAACAGGACAAGGGGAAATTGTGAGCTACTGTCATTACCGGTAAATACAAACTTTAAGAAACAATGCTTTTTTTAAGAAGACTTTCCGCTGTCAAGGTTCTGTTGTTGTCATGTTGTTGTCGTTATTCTCAAGAGAGGTAGTGTAAAAAGCATTTCAATCAACAATATTAGGGCCATGTGGTATCGGTGTGGTGTTTGCCTGCTGTGCTATGGGTCACACGATCACAACGAGGCAACGTGGATATCTGACGAGATGGCTGTACAGACAGAAGGTAAATGGAGATGGACGGGGGGACAGAGTCCCCCGGGTCGGGCTACTGACGGACTGGGTCACGGTTAGTTGTTAGTTGTAGATATGGGACACAAAAACATGAAGAACTGTCTATGGTGGTGATGATGTTTCTGTAGTCCCCACCCGTAGAGAGAGGCCATGTGGCCAGTCTAGTGTGTAACCTGCAGTCCTAAAGGTGAGCTGACTGGCTGGCTGGTGGAGGGAGGGGTCCACGGGGTCTGGATAGTAGGTAAAGGTGAGCTGACTGGCTGGCTGGTGGAGGGAGGGGTCCACGGGGTCTGGATAGTAGGTAAAGGTGAGCTGACTGGCTGGCTGGTGGAGGGAGGGGTCCAAGGGGTCTGGACAGTAGCGGACGGTGGACTTGGTTGGAGGCGGATCAGTTGGATGTGTCAGAGTGAACACTTCCGGGTCCTTCTGTGGGGGATGTCACTGATGAGGGGGTGGTTGCATCCTGCCAGCCTCCGTTTGCCTGAGAGCAAAACAGAGAGAGAGAGAGAGAGAGAGAGAGAGAGGGAGAGGGAGGGAGAGAGAGAGAGGGAAAAAGAAAGAAAGATTAAACCCATTAAGCACAACTATACACTTTATAGAACACAAGGTTTGTGTCTTTGTTTCTTTCATCTATTCTATATCAGACTACATATTCATTATCCAGTTCAATACATTTATTATATAATCTCATCTGCAGAATTGAATGCCGTATCTGTGATGTCCTGAGGGCAAATGTAGCTACGGTATGAGATTTACTAACGCTAGAACAACAAGCTCCAAAAAAACCTAGTTCACAACAGCTCCAAGACAATACAGCGTTGGTAGAAAACAAATCCCATCATATTACACTAACCTCGACCGAACATTTCAGAATGGGAATGTCACAATTTGTACAGTTTTTTGTACCATTTAAAATAAAAGATATATCTTCAAATCACAAAAATCATTCTCAGACCAAATGCAGTATCATATTGTCCACTGTCTATGACGAAGACAATTTTGTCTTTGCTTTTGAAGCATTTTTGCTGTCCTGAGGCTTTCACTGGGGTCAACATCAATGCCTTTCACATTTAATGACACATATAATAACCGTGAAAAGGTCTTAGTAAAAAGATCTTAACAAAAGTCAGGACACAGTCATCAGTGGAATAAATGGTGATGAATGATAACACGGGGAGACTGAATAAAAACACAATGAGAGACGCGAAAGCCATTTTCAATCCTAAAGACAGGCCTGCTAGAGCATTTGGGGTATTAAAAGCAAATTTCATGCCGTCAGAAAAACTGGAAATGGTCCTCGACAGCCTTTCATTTCAAAGCCTGTTATTTCAGCCAGAAGAAAGTCTGTAATCAAATACGGAAGGGAAAAGAAATGTCTTGAAATGTCTCACTTTAGAGACACTCTCTTTCTATTTCTAAACTGTAATTACTACTGAAGCCTACCACAAAACACATTATGTATCTGCTCAGTCACTCTTCACACAGATAGATTGGACATATTCCAGACCTCTTTTTTCATCTTCTTTGGAATTTAAGGTTGGACGGGCACAAAGTTGATACGCAGTTTCTAAGCTGACAGCTTTCCTGGGCTTTGATTTGTGAATAGGATTGATATTGAGGTCAAACTTGAGTCATTGTTAACAAATTCTATTGCAGTAATATGCTGCAGAACAGCAAGGAAATCCACCCACACCGGAAACACAAAAATGTAGAAGACGTAAGATGAATACATATATTGTATCTAAATGTTATGACCCTCATCAGACCTACAGGTAAGAGGGCTTGAATCCCAGGTGTCAATGACTTAAACACAATGATTTGTTTGGTATGTTAAATGACCCTGGTTATATGAAAGCTCCCATTGATATGGTCCGTAACCAGAGGTAGTGCTATGACTCCTAAGAGAAAAGGAGCACGCTTCTCTGGGAAAGCGTTTGTCTATGGAAAAGCCTCCCCTTTGAACATCAAGCAGACAAATAATAGAATTGGCTTTAGTGAAGGTGCTGGCGCTGCAGTTTCTGCAGTTAGGGATTACATGCAATTAACGTATACATTTTTGCTGCAATGAATTGTCTTTTTTAACATCAATTATGCAATATAGATTATTTGCAATATAAAGTGATACTCTACGGATGTGAACATATTTTATTGTGCACATTTTCAGTTGTATTGTTGACGTCTTTTTGTATGTTTTTTTTTTTCATAACATTGTGGAAATTAGCATTTTATTTAGTATAAAATCTCTGGGAACATTTGGTAAATACTAGTAGGACTATAGATGTATCGGTCCCCCAAAAAAATACGGGACACAATTGTTTATTTCGATGAAAAAAATTAGGATAGAAAAAAAACTGGATAAGAAAGTACTTTGCCCTTAAATTAGAATTCCCGGAATCACTGGTTCTTGCAGCTTACCATACAGATGACGTCGTTCCCTTCCTTTAATATGCGTTAAAAGTAAGACGGTTTTTAAAAAGGGGAGGGAGGAGGGTGAGACGGAGCATTTTAAACGGGGTAGATCAAGCAGGTGTCCGGGGGTAATTCATGAGGTCAGAGAGCTTCCTGAGAGCTGGGCTGGAATACATCAGCGGCCGTCTCCCAGGGTCGTGGCGACCCGTTCGGGGGAGGCTAGCGGTGGGCTCGCCAGGGAAGGAGAGGGGACGTGAATGCACAAACGCCTAGATGCTGTTCTCCCCCCTTTTCTTCGGGAGACGTTTGGTCTCATTATCATATGGCCGCTGAGGCGCGACGGGGGGGGGGGGGGGGGGGGGGGGGGGGGGGGGGGGGGGGGGGGGGGGGGGGGGGGGGGGGGGGGGGGGGGGGGGGGGGGGGGGGGGGGGGGGGGGGGGGGGGGTGAGGCGTGGTGACGGGCGAGGGAGCCAGCAGCCGGCCGGGCGCGGGCCTCGTGACTGTGACGCCCTCTCCGGCGCTAGCTCTCGGTGCGCCTGGCCGCCGCGGCTCGCTGTCAGGGCCATTAGTGTGGCGGGAGCGTGATCCCGGCAATGCGCTCCGATGGCTGTCCCGAGCCCACAATGCGCTGTCCTTGTGTCTGTCTTATCGATTTTCACTTTTACGACACGGCTTGTCGCTGTGAATTTCCCTGCTGTTTGCAGCCGCCAGCTAACCCCCCCCCACACACACTCACTACAAAACACACACGCACACACACACGGCGAAAACATTGGAAGGCAACACAACAGGATAGAAAGAAGGCCCTGTGACAAGCGCCCTACTGCCGCACGCCACGGGGTGGGGCCTCGGTTCCTCTCGCCACGAGAGCGGTCGCCGTCGTCGTGTTAATGGGCCCTCGGGAGCTGCGGAGTCAGGCGGTCCGGCACCTGTTCCTACCTCGTGGCCGCGGGACAGGTGCTGCGGTAGAGCTGATTGGACGGGACAGGCTCGGCCCGCCGCTCCTTGGGTGCCGGCCGGGGGCCCCGCGTGGACTCCTGCCCCGTGGCCTCGACCGATACGGAAGCAATCAACTAGGTGACCGCGGCGGAGCTCAGACAAGCCCAGCTAAGTGGCATTCAGAGCCCCATGGCTTTGAAATAATTGGTCGGGGGAAGGTAAGGGGAGGGGGGGGAGGACATTTTTGGCGTCTTTTCTCTCTCCTTACATTGATGCCCTGAGGACTGTACATCTGGCTGGCTGTGAGGCCCTCACTGTATCCGCCTGTCTGACTGATAACATGGCGAAGAGTATCCACCTGAAACACAACGGAGAAACACAGACAAAGCAAGGTCAGAGCGGGCAAGGCAGACAAGTACAGCAAGGCAGGACACAGGCAGGAGGGAGACGGAGGCGGTGGAAGGCGGAGAAACACATGAGACACATCCAGCCATGGACCACACAGAGCAAGGATCACCACAGCAGCGTAAGTACGTATTCACAACACAGTCCGGGGGGGGGGGGGGGGGGGGGGGGGGGGAGTTCAGGACTATCTCCAGAGGCCACTGCATTGTTCTCGCCAGCATGGTCTCAGAAAACAAACACGTGCAGAACCCCTAAGACCCCATAGCGAGGACACTGGAAGGCACGGCCTGGGGTGTCATTAGTATATATACCAAGGCCTACTTTAGGGACCCCATAGCGAGGACACTGAAAGGCACGGCCTGGGGTGCCATTAGTTAATATACCAAGGCCTACTTTAGGGACCCCATAGCGAGGACACTGGAAGGCACGGCCTGGGGTGCCATTAGTTAATATGCCAAGGCCTATTTTAGGGACCCCATAGCGAGGACACTGGAAGGCACGGCCTGGGGTGCCATTAGTTAATATGCCAAGGCCTATTTTAGGGACCCCATAGCGAGGACACTGGAAGGCACGGCCTGGGGTGCCATTAGTATATATTTCAAGGCCTATTTTAGGGACCCCATAGCGAGGACACTGGAAGGCACGGCCTGGGGTGCCATTAGTATATATACCAAGGCCTACTTTAGGGAGGCGGGTCCGTACCTACAGTGCACGGACCCGCCCGTCTTCTACATTGCTTAGTGATTGGGCCCTACCTGTGACTGCACATTGGCTCCCAGCTGAGCCCCCTGGTACGAGTCCCCATTGAGAGACTGCACGCTCATGAACAAGTCGCCAGAGTTTGACATGTTAAAAGAGCCAGCAGAACCTGGAAGGGGAGAGAGGCAGCACTGGAATCACAGAGCAGAGAGGAGCGAGCAGAGCAGGACTTTCGGCCACGTGGCCCAGCCCGGGGTTAAGACCCGGGGGGGGGGACGCATGCAGTGTGGTGCAGCCAAAACGAACGCGGTTAGTGCTACAGGAAAGCCTCGGAAACCGAGCCAGAACTAGACTCACAGCCTGGTGCTAGAGTTAGGCCCAGGGCCGGGTGTTAATTTGTGTTATGGGGGGGGGGGGCAATATGAAGCTGAGGGATAGATGGTCAAGCTCATGTGTGGTAGTTGTGGGGCTCAAAGAGGGGGAGCTGTGTCATGATATGTTATACAGTATGTCAGCGGTGTGTTCATGGTCAACCGGATGAGTGGATCAATTAATTTAATCAATGAAAATGGCACGACAAAAATAAAAGCGTCAGACACTAAAGGAGCCAGGTAAACAGGGAAGACAGCACTGGGAAACTGGCGTGAGGTATTTGTTCCGTCTACAGAGCCTGTTTATATTTTCTATTCGTCTTGAGCGTGGAAATGTGTGTCTGATGTGGTGCATTCGGGAAGAAAGGGATCTCCCGGAAATGTTCTTTGGTCTCACCTGCAGAGTTCGGAGTGGAGGGCGAGTTAGCTTGGCTTCCGTGTGAGGATACGTTGGTCGCGTTAACTGCAGTTTTGGCTGCGTACATGTTAGCTTCTTCCTGGAACTTTCCGATGTTTTTCTTGTATCTGATTCTTTTGTTTCCGAACCAGTTGGAAACCTGTTCAAATTACATGTGAATGGTAAATGATGTTATACGCAAATTATTACCCACACTTCCAGCAAGCAAACTATGATGTGTGAAATCAGAATCCGATTGAGATCAGCACCCGTGGCCCTCCATCGTCTGAGATTGGCACATCCTGTCTGACCATGAAGAAGGACTTGAGCTTTGTCCTAAAGAGCACCGTATTTACTTTATAGTGCACTGCGTTTGACTGTAGCCCACAGGTAGCGCATTATACTGGGGGAACAGGGCGCAATTTGGGAAAGAGCCTTTGTAGTAGTGACTGTTACTGCCTGCTTCGTAGACCAGTGCTGTGAATCCACATTAGTGGCAGAAGGGAATGATTGCCAATAACAGTCTCATTATGTCAGTATGACTGCAGCTATCATCAGAGCTCACGCTAGCACCAATCAGTCAATATCCATGATCCGCTAGCTAACACCCATTACAGCTAATGGACTCCCTGATGAAATTACCGGGATAAGCCAGCTAGCGCTAATGATAAACAACATTAAAATGAAAACCAAATCAATCCTGCTGAAAAGTTTAAACGAAACCTCGGAGAGAAGGCAGGTAAACATGTTATTTTATTACAGACCCAAGAACACAAAGGTTAAGTCTCAAATAGTACCCTATTCCCCGTGGGCTCTAGAGCACTATAGGGAATAGTGTGCCAATTGAGGCACAGCCAGACGCTCAACTAATCATTTAGACCCTGCAGCATGTTGCTCTCATCAAGCAACGCCCAGATGAATCCTCAAAATAATTTGGCATATACCATTTGACTAGATAACCCATTCCCGAATGATGGATGAAACACACATAGCATTACTTTGGTTTGCCTTGATATTGTAAGTGCATTCTTAATGACTTTACTATAAATCATAATTTCACACAATCAATTTAGGCCATACAATGCTGCCTATGAATAAGGAGATAATGCATTATGCTCATGTAATTTCTGAAGTTCAAATCCACAATCCGCTAGTGTCTCCATTCATGCTCTCCCGTATGTGTAGTCTGGTCTTCCTGCAGACAGATGGCGCTGTACTGTACCTGTGAAACTGTAATGGAGCACTTCTTGGCCAGCTCTTCTTTGGCCTCTTCACTGGGGTAGGGGTTGGACAGGTGTGAGTAGAAGTACTCGTTCAGGATCTCTGTCGCCTGCTTGTTGAAGTTCCGTCTTTTCCGTCTACATGGAGAAGACAGAGACGAGTAGTTAGGACCCGAAGGAACAGGCAGAACCGGGGAACCATGTGACGTAGCAATACAACTGCCACCAATTTCAATACATTCACACCACCGCCAGCTCACTCAAAGCATCCGTCTAAACTGCCACGCACGAGGCGACATTTTGTTTTTTGCCCCACGTTCACAAGCGGAAATGAACGCGGCCCGCCCGCCCTGACCAATCAGAGAACGGCGCATATCATCACGAAAGACCGGACAAGCTGCCGTGAACATGAAGGGGGAGCGTTGACTCCAGCCCCCTGACCCCTCCGTCTCTCCCCCCTTCTCCATCTCCGCCCTCCCGCCAGACCGCGTGCGCATGTCTCACGTAAGACGGGGAAAGGGAACACTTTCGAATGCTCGCCTCCATTGCATTGCATCAGCTCACTGGCGTCATCGATTTGCGCTCACATCGCCGCCCCCCACTCCCAGAGCCTGCTGGAGAATATGGAAATGTGCACAGCGTGGTGCTGGGGCTAGCCTGGCAGGCTGCGGATTAATCAGCAGAGCTGAGACTGTTAGGCGGGTACCGACTCTCTCCCTCTCCATCTCCCTGCTCTCGCTCTTTGTCCCCCTCCGTCTCTCGGTCTCGTTCTCTCCCTCTCTCCTCGTCTTTCTCCCACCCCGTCGCTGAAAGCCCTTCCCCTGTTTCCCCTCCTTCCGTTCCACTGCTCACACCGCCGCCACCAGCCAAGCCACAGTCATTCGCAGCAGAATAGACGGGAGCTTTGTGCAAAGCCTCATTTGAATGTTATGCCTCAGACTTGCCCTGAGATTTATGCAAATCCAGAAAAGGCATCAAAAGGAAGTAGCGATTACATTAAAAAAAGGGAAACATTTAGCATTATGAAGCCCGGTGAACAGTGTCCAAGCAGCAACGCTGTACTTGCTGGCCAAAAGGCAATGTATGTTTGGCGTTACGCTGGTACGGTAGGTTCTGTAAATATTCCAGTAACACGTAAGAGCATATTGTAGCTGGCTGTGGAAGTAGTTTTGCGTGCACACACCTGGCGTCCAGGAAGCGCGAGCGCAGGATCATGACGGCCTCGCAGGTGCTCTGCTTGAGCTGCATCTGGATGGAGCTGAACTTGCGGTGGATGATGCCCACCATGCGCTCGATCTCCTTGGGGGAGATGGGCCGCGTGCGACTCTGCTCCCGCAGGAGGTTCATCACGTGGGTGGTGAACTCGTTACACGCCTGCAATAAAGAGGGGGAGGGGGGTTCAGGGAGCAAAAAGAGAGATACTTGTTAGACAGAGAGAAAGAGACATCTGCCTCGGTACATTTGCTTTTCAGTCACTGAGCAGAGTTAGTTCAGAGTTAGTTCAGAGTTAGTTCAGAGTTAGTTCAGAGTTAGTTCAGAGTTAGTTCAGCTTCTTCTATCCGGACAGTCAGTATAGATGTTGTCAGTGAGAACGGCCGTGGAGGCCTCGTCTGGAGGGTGATGGTTGGACTAGGTGTACACTAGCGTTTGGCTGAGGTGGCAAGCGCATGCGGTGACATTAAACACGGCACTGCACACAAATTAATTCCTTGCAAACAGACGGAAAAAAAAGACGTTGTGGTGGAAAACAAAACAGTGTTTATGGATGTAGTTCTCGGGGAACGCTTTAATGTCGTGAAGCCAAGGGGGGATATCACTGTTGATACCGCTGCTATCTCCACTTGCGTTTAATATAAAAGTAAGTGGCATCTATCAGATAGGAGACATGGAGGAATGACAGCTGCTAGTCCCCTGCTGACTGGCAGCACACCTTCTCACGGCAGCAGAGCGGCTTGAGAGATGAACCTGCCACAACGTTACACTCATCCTCCCGCGTGACACCAGGCGTGAACCTGATGTGATACAGTATGCCTCTGTCTCTCTTTCTCTCCCGTTCGTTCCTTCCACCGAAGTGCCTCGTTCCTGTCCCTTCCTGCCCCTTTCCCCGTCTCCCCACCGGCCACTCTAAGGGTCTCCATCGACGCGAGAGCCAAGTTTACCAAAGCAGCGGGCTGCGAATGAACGGAAACGGTAACGAGATACAATTGACGGCATTGACACCAGGTCTAATGAGCGTAGATGAAGGGGGAATGGCCAGCGCCGCCGTGCGAGGTGAGGCACGGATTGGTCATGGTGTCATACAGAGATGCATTGGGCATGACAGGGAAGCCATCTGGCTCAGTTCCACTCAGTGCTTTTCAAATCGGAGCCACGGGACCCAGAATACTGCAGGTTTCCTTTTTAACCCCCTAACCGGTGACTGGCTGAGACGGGGGACACCAGGTGAACGCGACGGACTGCCAGGTGGGGCAGACAACCAGCAGATAGCCGGGTCCCCGTTCTCTGAGCGGTGAGCTCCTGGACGCGCTCATGTCATCATGAAAACATCGCTAAAACACACACAGAAGGACATTCCCTGGGCAACGTAAGATTTATAATTCTACTCTACACATCTAAATCAAGGGTGAGCGGCCATGGTCCGGGGATCCTGGCAGGCTCTTTGACTTAACTGACCTGGAAGGACCATGTGTGCTGATTTTAGGTAATCAACCAACTGATGGTCGGGTTAGAATCCAGCTGTAACTGAGGCACCCCAGAAACAGGATGGACAAGCTACCCCGGATCTTGTATAAATTACAAAATCTATATAAAAAAATAAAAAAACTGTTAGCAAAGCAACTAATAAATTATGGCAATCAATGAGTGGGTGAGTTATAGCGTTTCTCCTGCTTAAGCAACACTACTGCTTCACAAGACTGGGTTGCCATCCAGTTGCTGATCCTGATGCTGACAGTGGCAGTCTGTTCACTATCACGTGGTGGCAGGGAGGGAGGGCGCTATTAAACGCCGGGCTGGAAAGCTCGAGGTTGTAAATAAAAACACAGGAGCCAAGTTCATATTGGTTTCTAAATGGAGTCAGTGACTACTAACCCCGAATAAATGGGATCTATTTAATTTTTGTAAACCAACTGACCAAAGTGAAATAATAATGTTGATAAATGAATGATATCATGGCTATAAGATATTGACTATCTACACAGTGTATGGGAGGACGGTGGTCTGCAGTGGAAGAGTACCTTGTTTCCGTTGCCATGACTCCCTGTGTAACTCTCCCCCCTCCATCCGCACTGGGATACCATCTTAAATACAGTATATTACATATATATTACATATTATATAGAATGATATAGAACATTGTCAGAATGTCACACTACTCCCCGACTGCTAGAAACCCTGCCTCTTTAACTGAGCTCCGAGGGGGGGGGGTTCCCCTAGGTACAGATCTAGGATTAGCGTTCCATCACCCGGATGCTAACCTTAGAAAAACGACACTGGAAAAATGCCAAACCGACCCAAGATCAGCATCTAGAGGAAATGTCCCCATACTGTTGATGGCAACCCTGTCTACAGACGACACGCTGCTTGTCTATGTGAGGGAAATGTCAGCGGCGTCCGGGGCTACGCAGGAAACACATTTGCATTTCATCAAACAGAGCCCGCATTCATTCCAGCCAGTCCTTACCGTTGGACTGTGTGCATAGTGGTTAGTGAGTAGACATGGTGTTATGCAGTAAAGCCCTCTGTGAATCATGGACATGGTGTATAATTACACGGAGGAGTAGTAGATGAAGCTTGGTAATGGAGGGGGCCGCCAAACGGAGGGGATGAGGATGAAAATCGGTCGACTGTTTGGTTTTCCGCGACTTTAGATCGACGCATAATTGCCGGAAGTCTTAATCAGTACGCAAGTGGGAAAATGAACCTCGCGGCCTCGATTGTTGTTCAAGCGTTCTCTGGCCTTGTAGCAAACATGTCAGTCGGTTCCCGAAAACCGTGTAGCATGGGCGTAATCAGGGTTAGAGCGGTGTTAAAAGGGTCATTAGCCTGTGGTGGTGAGGTGGACGGCAGGGCCGTCGTAGGTTCATAAACAATCCCTGGGATGAGAATGGAGATGGGGGAACACTACTTGGGGTTACAGGGTTGAACTAGGTGATTCTGGTACGAGCCAGGAGATCTGTGAGACGTGCGTCCGTCCTCACCTGTTCATATTTTTCCAGCTCCGTGTGGTAGATCTGTCTGATCTGAGACAGCTTCGCTCTGTAGTCCGAGTGCTCCGCTGAGTTATCCGCCCCAGCCCCTCCCCCTGAAGCTGCGGCTGCAGCCGCGGCCGCTGCAGAACCGCCCCCTTTCTCCGGTCCAGACACGCCCTCCGCCAGCAACATGTTGTCCAATCGCATGAGCTGGGCGTCTGGAGGCTCTTCCTCCTGGGCACCACGGATACTCAGAACTGTGAATGGCAGGAAAGGTCAGAGGTTAAAGGTCAGCGACACAGGTCACAGAACTGCGACACCATAATAGGGCTGTCGGCTGTAGTCAGCGCTCCGCGCCCCGCCCAGCTTCACGCCTGGAACACACGCCAGGCACACACACTGGTCTGGAGGGCAGCGGAGCAGCACAATGGTTTCACCCAGTGCTTGGTGGTTCATCCATGTGGACTGTGGAAGCCGGCAGCATGGCAGGCAATGTCTAATAACCGGACGGAGATAAATGCAGCACAGAATCTAGTTTAAACGGCAGCAACATTTGGTAGTGTAAACGGCAGTAACATTAGGTAGTGTAAACGACAGTAACCTTAGGTAGTGTAAACGGCAGTAACATTAGGTAGTGTAAACGACAGTAACCTTAGGTAGTGTAAACGGCAGTAACATTAGGTAGTGTAAACCGCAGTAACAGTTGGTAGTTTATACCGTAAAAGTCGTGTAAATGGCAGTACCAGTATGTAGTGTAAATGGCAGTAACAGTGGGTAGTGTAAATTACAGTAACAGTTTGTAGTATAAACGGTAGTACCAGTAGTGTAAATGGCAGTACCAGTAGGTAGTGTAAATGCCAGTTACAGTTGGTAGTGTACTTATAGTAGCTGGCACTAGGACCTCTCTGTCAGGATGGGGTTTATCCAGTTGATAAATCACCTGCCTCTTTATGGCTCATCTCTCTGCCAGGATAAAGGCTACGCCACTAAAGACTCTGGCAAGACTTCATATAATAAAACTCAATTTATATAATTTCATTAACTTAAAATGCAACTTCAATAATAAAGACCAGAGCGGAGGCCAGCACTGTTTGGTATTCAATACATTATGTCATAAAGCAATCTGGGATATTGGTGGAAAAGACAAACAAATACAATACAGCGTTACCCTCTGGGAATAAATGAGGCATCAGCTAGCATCCGCTACTCACATTCATGAACTACTATTGACTAGGACGTAGTGGGGTCTGGTCAAAAGCAGCGCACTATGTAGCAGACAGGTTGTCGTGTAGAACACATGGCCAGTGTGGGGGACATCATTGGCGTCCTAGATGCCTTGTGTCAGAATTATTGGGACACTTTGAACTGTGGTTAATGGTGTTTTTGTACTTGAATGATTTCCAGTTCAGTCTGTAAATGTAACCTCCATTCACTGACGCAGAAACACATGCTGATTGATGCTGTTACAGCAGTGGTTGGTTAGTATTCCTACAATACCCTCAGAGAGCTGTTGTGGGAGGCATAAAGATCTGGGCAACAACTGAAGCCTGTCATTGAGCAATAGAGAGGACAGTGTGTACAACGGACTTGGCAGGGGGTGGACTGGCCGAGCCAAGTTAATCATGCAGTTCCTTTGTCTTCCACTAGAGGTCTTCCTCACGGTTCTTTATGGTCACCGCGGATACTACCTCCTGCTAATACTCAAGAGCCACAATCTGTTCCAATTATGAACACCTCCCAGAGTACAAGCATTAATATATATATATAGTAACAGGGAAAACAAGTGCATCAAATGCAGCCCACCAAAATATCATTACTTTGCAGCCTACACAGCTTTTTATGAATGGTCGGTTTATAACTTAGTGGCTTTAAGGCCAACGTGTGTTGATTGTCATTTATAACATTAGCACCCCTCGCATGTCTCATTGTGCTTAGATGAAAGGGGACAGGCAGGGAACACAGTTCATTAGTCCAGAGACAATGGGAGTATCTTGGTACATTAACCTCAGACTAGACCGCAGTCCAAGCCATGGTACGAGGCTGGCGATGGGATGAGAAAGAAGCCGGCTGTATGGCCAGAGGGGGGGTACCCCCGCCAGTCTCCCCTGCACCCCTCCCCCCCTTCATCCCGTCTCTCTTTAAGTGGCCTGGAAATGTACATGCTGTGACTGCTGGCGAGTGGGAGGAAAAAGGAGAGGTCAGGGGTTCAGACCGAGTGCCCAGCGGGAGGTGGATTGAGTCGTGTTGCCTGGTAGATTGAGTGTGTTGGGGAGAAGGGTGTGGGGGGGGGGGCTCCAGGGACATACAGGGACTGCTGTACAAGCATCCCGTCCGCGTTGAAAATGTAGAGGGAATACCCCCGCGTCATTAGGCAACGTCCTTCAGCCCGCTGACAAGGTATGGATGAGGGTCAGCGAGAGGAATCCCACTAGATGTGTTCGCATGGAAGGGCACTGAGTCCCTTGTAATTGTGCACACTAGGCCCCTGGTCAAAAGAAGTGCACAATAAAAAAAGAAATAGGGTGCCATTTTGGATACAGCCTTTGTTTTCCGTTTTTTCCCCATCTCCTGGGCCTGCATGGTGACCTCCTCCAGAAGTCTACCGGGCCTGTCCACACTAGTTCATCCATCTGTTCTCCAACACCAAGGAGTGTGGTGGAGCAACACATTTCCTGTGGTTACCACCTCATAAATACCTAATGGGTAAAGTGGGTGTGAAACCGCGGTGAGTGTCAAGTCTTGTAACCCACTGGAAAAATGTGTTGTATATGGTTGGGATCTCAACTGTCCTGGGATACCACCAGGAATACACTTGTAGAGCAGTGGGAAGGATAGGCTTAATGATTCTGAGGACAGATGAGTACCAAGTTCAACTCCGTTTTGGACTATGAATGACCCGGTATGGCAAAAAAAAAGTATTCTGTTTACGGCAAGTTCACACGATAAGTCCTTTCTGGGACTTTCTGCACATGAAAAGATAGGGAGGAAGTTTCTCTCCCCTTTTCCAATCTTCTGTCCTCTCTACTCTCCTTTCGTCTCATCCTTGTAGATGTCTGAAGCCAAAACTAAGGTTCATACATTTCTTCCCAAAGTCATAAAATGTCTAGACTTGTCAAATGAAAATGGAACATAGAGATTGTGTCCCAAATAAAACCTGGTGTCCTTTATAGTGCACTCTTTTTCATTAGTACAGCAGGGCTCAGATCACAACATAGGGGACATGATGCCATTTGGGACGCGAACAAAAGCTCCCTCCTGTGTTCACGCAATGATTTGATTCTCGTCTGCCAAGTCTCGGGCTTAACATTCACAAGTGTTTATTTTACTTGGCCCAAAGTACCTCCCCCATCTGTCTTATAAGAGAGCGACCATTCCACTGCAGGTCACTGCTTAGAAGATCTTTCTCTGAGAGAAAAACAGAGAGGGGAAAATATTTGATCCACATTTAAAGAGTGAACTAAGAACAAAGGTCAGCCACAAAAAGCAGCAGAAACATTTAAGACGTAGCAGGAACACATAAATGTTGTGGTTTCTTTTTATTTTTGTGAACATTTTCTCAAATGTGTCATTTAGTTAGAATAGCAAAACAACAAAGCGCTGCACAGGAGAAAATTTCATCTGAGCAACGCAATACTACCACGAAAATAGCTTCAATATCGAACCTCTTTGATATCTCCTGGTTATCACGGTTACCACAAACAGAAACCCCAGGAGAGCCGATCAGGCCTTATGGAGACTTTGTGCCTCTGCCTCCAATGATACCTGAGTGCTGTATGATATTATATGTACAATATTGGACTTATTTGGGTATTTGGTTTCCACAGACAGGAAGCAAATACGAGCAGCAGATGGAATCTGGGGTTAGGAACTGACGTGTGTGTCTTTCTGCCTCTGTCTGGTCTGAATGGGATACTTGCCCTGATGGAGACAAATTAGGATGGATTTATTTTTGCTCTGGACCTCAAGCACATCATTAAAAAACGGAACAGATTAACTTAAATGAATAAAATGTATAAAGAAAAGAGAGTAGGGGAGGGAAAGAACGTGACTCAGTAAAACAGGCTAGCTGTGGGTCATAATTACACGAGTCAGTGAGGGCCAATTTATTGGCTAATGACAGGCTAATTGATTCATCCTAATGTTTCCCAGCCTTGGGTTTGTTCCGCTCCTCTCTAGACCTGGGTTAAAATACTATCAGCATTTTGTTCAGATGCTTCGGCTGGGCTTGGCGGTGCTGGCCGGGCCTGGCGCAATGAACCAAAACAACGGTCCCAAAACCGCCAACCCCACCACGCCTTTCACTTCAAGCAGGAGAAAAGCATCAGGTACTTGACAGGATTTTAAGCAGCATCTGAACACGGTTGCAGCTCTGCTCGTCCTATCCAACAGCGGCGCTAAACGTACTCAACACACCAGCAGACAAAGGATAACAAATACATGTAAAGAATGTCAACCCCCACATCTATATATCTCCTCTTCCTCCTCTTCCTCCTCCCCCAGTCCACTGTGAATATCATAAGTCACCAACGGATGCCATTTCCCAGTTCCTCTCAACGATGGCTTGCTGTGTGTGAGTGTGTGTTGCTGCATGCCTCCATCCGTGAGCATTGTAACGCTTTATTCTCCATCTCCTCAGCGTCACTGACATGCAATTCCCACTAGGTATGAGATAAGCCACCTTTATTCTGCCCAGTATGAGTCAACACATGGGAGTAATATAGTGCCAAAGCAGGCTGAATGTCAGTTATACTAGCCAGCGCCACTGGCTTCATAGAGGGTGTGAGCTACAGTACATCCCACAAAACATTGGTTGGTAATGTTTATGTGACACCCCTTTAAACAGACCTTCTCCAGCTATACCTGTTCATACATATCAGCGGGTAACTGGTACATACGGAGGGGTTGGGGTGCTGGTAAACCATTGAGGATGCTTAACGTTCAATTAGTAAGATGTTCAACATTCACAAAGACGCAATGGCTGTATGACAAAGCAGGAATTATGTATATGTTGTCAGGTGGGTTTAATTCTCCTTGGTGTCCCCCCCCCAACCCTTTCTGGTATGTGAATAATCTGGTCCAAAAAAGCAGTCGTGAGAGGGATATTGGTCTGTTTATGGAAGTGGCATCTCTCTTCCGGGAGAGACAGAAGAAAAGGAAATGTGTCAGAGAAAACATTGAGGGAGCTGTTAGGTCTAATCGATTCCCTCCTGGAAAATCATCTCAGTGTTTGCCTGCAGTATATAGACAGTGAGCAGGCAGAGAGCGTGGATGGATGGACACTGTTGGCAGTGTGAGTCAATAGACGGAATAACAACGGACCAAAGGATGACAACCATTAGGTGCTTTGGTCATCATGTTAAACCACCACAGCCTCTGTATGCAGGTCAAACCACCACAGCCTCTGTATGCATGTTAAACCACCACAGCCTCTGTATGC